>PVJN01033420.1:0-23395 GCA_004026805.1 Lasiurus borealis | reverse complement strand
TTGTTTGTATTCTGTGTAGTTTAACTAAGTCCCAAGTAAAGAAGAGAACCACTAGTAAGTACCCACTAAATACCACACACATTGTTAAGTACTTTATAGACAAAAACTCTACAAATACAGTGGCTCATGAGTACGAGATGACATCTTTCCATCTCCTCTGGTCTCCGCCATCCCAAATGGACTCTTCTCCAGAGTGTCTCAAGGGAGCTGTCCTCCCATCTAAAATGCCAGGATAGAGAAAATGTTCCTGGAACTTTTTATCTAGAAAATAAAGGGCTTACAATTAAAGGTGGTTGAAACTGGCCCAGAGAATGACATCACTTTTGAAGTTGCTTTTTGAAGTTCACCACCTCTTGACCACAAAACCTCCCCTCTGTGCTCTCTGCTGTCTTCAGGCTGATCTCAGGCAAACCTGTAAAGGAGTCCCACTAATAATACCCTGCCTCTCCAACACACACACACACACACACACACACACGTACATGCACTCACACAGGCACACATACACACCCTGTAGCGGGTGGAGTGCTACTTTAGTTGCTACTCCTGATTCATCACTCAAGAAAGAAAAACACACAACACCAAACAAACAAAAAACCCCACACACCACCAAGCTGTTCCTTCAGGGCCCTGCTCTCAGATTGGGAGCTGATAGACTAATTGGGGCTAATGTGATAATGGGCAATAATGACCTTTAGTGTTTTTATCAGACATTTACATGTTAACAAGGCCCTTGGGAAACATGATTGAAGGGAAGGCATGGTGGGGAATGTTGAGTGAAGGAAAAGGGGGCAGAGGGGCTTTTCAGAGCCTCCCTAAGGGGTACACCCTGACCTCAAAAACCTTCCCCACCTGCCCGAGTTCCAAGACCCTCTCAAAACCCACCCGGACCCTCCCACCAAGTCTTCTCCACCTTCGCAAACCTTGCATTAAACTAGGCAAACAAGCGAGAAAGGAATGTCATTGCTGCTCACGCACTTGAACATGACAACTTTACTTGTGTGTGCGAGTCAGCCTTTGCTCTTACCCAGACTTTTGCTTTTTCACACACGGAACTTCTCAGTTCCAATCACAGAATCTTTGTGTCTCGGCCAAAACTCCATTTCCCCTTCCTCTCCCACCGAGGGGCGGCCCGGGGAGTTCAAGAAATCTGCTCGGACGCTTAGCTCATGCCAGGCCCGTGGCCAGAAAGACCGGAGAGAAAGTTAATGGTTAGGGGAGGGAACGCTCTCCGTGCCAGGAACAGTCCTTCACCTGTGTGGGTGGGTGTGCCCTGGAGGCCCCGTGAAGCAGGCCCTTGTCCCCAAGGGGATGGGGACTTCGTGGCTATTTAAAGTCCAAAGACCCTCCCTAGGGGGCTCTGGCCTAGACGGTAGTGTTTTGTTTTCAGCATCTTGGTATTTTTCCTCTGTCGATAAGTAGTTAAAAAGACCAGGCAAGTGTCAAGAGGATTCTGGGTAACCCACCAACCAGAGAGTCAGCTGTTCCACCAGAAAGGAACTCAAAGGGTCCTTTCTCCTGGGGTCCTCCCTTTAAACTTTCTCTCGAGGCTCTTACCTGGGGGTGGGGTGGGGGACTGGCTTTTCAAAGTCCATTGAAATTGCCACTGTCCAGCAGGCGGTTGTGGTGCCTAAGAAGAGACCCTATGTGTCTGTGGGATCCCCTTCAGAACCAGCCACCCGCAGAGCCAGGGCGAAGATCTTGACGCCAAAGCAGAGGGGACTAAATATACGTCAGTCCACGAGACAGATGTCCCTCCCCTGTCCCCTCGTCTCCTCCAGACTTGAATTTCTGCTCACCTTGCTTTTACATCCTCCCTTCCTGATGGGAAGGGAGAGAGCGCAGGTACTTTTCCCCCCGAAACAGCCGAAAAGCACAGTCACCAGCAAATCAATTCCTCGCCCATTAATAAGTTGTCTCTCTGTTCCTGAGACACAGGCATAACCTGGTTAGACCTGTTTTGTGTGAACACTAACGTGTGAGTTGGCCAAATGCAAATGAGCCAATGTTTGTAATCCTTTATTTTATTTTTTTTAAAGGGCCCGCCAGCCAATCGGGAGAGGAGGAAGTGACTTAGGGAATTCCCGGTTGGTGGCTTATTGCTTCACATCCTACAAAATGATTTAAAATTATTGTCATCTGCATTTATCTTCACTCAGATGAGGGCTCAGACGTGATAACAGCCCAGGTGCCCCATCCCCGCACAGGAGCTGGCGTGAGGTTCTACCGGCCGCCTCTCCTCCATTAGCCACAGCTATTGGATTTCCCACCCAGAATCTTGAGCAAATGAGGTAAGTCCTTCTTTTTTCAAACCTCCTGGGGGATCTGGAATTCAGCGACCTGAGTGGAAAGAGAAGCTGGAAGCAGACAGATGAGACTGGAGCAGGCTCCCCGAGGCAGCAGGCAGGAAGTGTGAGCTCGCCTCACCGGTGCTGGCCTCACCGAGTCCTAACAGACGTGTGTGTTGGGGGGCAGTTGGGCTACTCTGGACGTGAGCTGTGAATTCTTGCATTGAACTTGGACAGCTAGTCCCTGTGAATCAGAAGCCCCTGCTTTCCCTCTGTGGGAAAAAGCCATCTCCCTGGGTTGAATTCTGGACTGAACAGGCAACCAGCTCAGGGAAGAACAGGTTGTGGGGGCTCCATCGCTGTGGGGGCTCAGGTTCTCATTTTCTAGAGACGTCTCCTGCTGGTCCCGTTTCTGGCGCAGGTGTAGGGAAAGGCAGGGTCCTTTCTGGTACATTCGGTGGTGGAAGATGGCCGGGAATAAGCAGGGCGTTCGCATCCGCCCCGGGAACAGTGGCCAGGCGGCCCAGAGAGGCAAGGGCATGGGGGTGAGCTGCTTGCCTAAAAATGACTTTGTCCAGAAAAGAAAGAAAAAAACATTGGCACAGAGTGTCGCCATATCACAAGGTGACAAAATAACCTTTTGTTTGTGCCGTAATGGATCGCTATGACCACACAGGCAGAACGTGAGTCAGCAGCAGCAGGTGCCTGCTGAGGCAGGGACTCTTGGGATTTGGTGTGGACACCAGGGAGAGTTACTGGCCCCGGGGGGATGCAGCTGGGACGGAAAGAATTCATCTCGTTGGTAAATAACAGCAATTGGGAAGGGGACGTGCTTGCCATCTGCCTTTGCCAAGGTCTGGCGTGCTCCTGGCATACCAGATGAGCGGGCAATTCTGGAGCCTACGTCCACAGGTCATGTACCTTAGGGGCAGGGAGAGAGGGGAGTGTTCGGATTCTGAGAACCTTCGGGCGGAAGGTCTAGTTCAGGCTTTGCTTCTGTAGACATGGCTGTGAGGCCGAGACCGTCAGTGGATAGAGCGTCGGCCTGCGGACTGAAAGGTCCCAGGTTCGATTCCGGTCGGGGGCATGTACCTTGCTTGCAGGCACATCTCTAGTGTGGGGTGTGCAGGGGGCGGCTGATCGATGTCTCTCTCTCATCGATGTTTCTGACTTTCTATCCCTCTCCCTTCCTCTCTGTGAAAAATCAATAAAATATATTAAAAAAAAAAAAAGACATGGCTGTGAGGATATAGTCAGATAGAGCCTTGCCATGTATAAAAGGGCAGCCAGGGATCACGCGTGGATCATGCATGGATCATGTGTGGACGTGTGCTAATTTCCAAGGTGAAGGGAAGAGCCGGTTTCCGATAGGAGAAGTGAGGTTCTGTTGTTAGGATGAACCGCATGAAGAAGCAACGTTATCCGAAAAGGCTCCTCAGAGCTTGTAGGAGTGACATTCATCGCTGCATTTGGAGGTTGTCCTCTCTTTGAGACCCAGAATCCGGAAAAGAACTCGAAAGCCATTTTTTAAAAATCTGAAGTCCTGTAGGATTACCCCTCTTCCACACCAGTCGTCGATGGTTTATGTGGGTAGCTATTTAAAAGCTGGAACCTGGACTGTGAAATGAGGGTCATTTGGAATTTTATAATCACGTTTGAAAAAAATGAATATAATGGAGACCATCCTTTTCCATGTTTCCAAAGTATTTTACAAAGGCATGTTAAAAAAAAAAAAAGTACCTGTGAGGGAACCCCTGTGCGGGAGTTCTCTCGTGTTATACATGAGATGGCGGCCAGACTGGGCCGTCTCAGGGTGACGGTGGGTAGGGCGACACCTTTGATCCAGGTGCCATATGTACAAAAAGAGCTCAAATGCAATGACATATTTTCCTTTGTGCCAATCAGCGTCTCTTGGTTAAATTCAAGCAATCCTTTCGGTGACATGTTTATTTCTTTAAAGAAATATATCGTGAGCTTCCCAGCATGGAAACGCCTGGTTCCTTTCTGAACCCCTGAGAGGGCCTGGCACCTTCCCACTTCCTCCCATCCCAGGTCAACGCACCCATTCATTCACCAGCTTCCCCCCAGATCCCCTCTCAATGCCTTTTCCACTCCCTGGGAGGCTGAGGCAAAATGAAATCGGAGAGGTTAAAACTATTGACTCAGTTGCAGGCAATTAGTGAATTGGAAACTGGAAGGAATTCATAGCCGGTCTCGGGGCGAGAATGTGAGGGCTTTGGGCTGCAGCTCCCTGCTAGGAAGTGGGATTTAGCTTTTGTGAATCTTGTGCTGTTTTATTTCCTCCCCTCATCTCCCTCCTCAAATGAGGGGATTTTAAGCCCTGGGTGGCATTCTTGAGACCATCTCGCTTTTCTGAAAAGGCCGGCGCTGAGAACCTGGTTCAGTGTTCAAGCATCAAACACACACAGAGATTAATGCAAGTCATTAAAAAGTGATTCGGTCTCCCCCGACCTTGGATGCAGTCATTTCTAAGTCCTTTCAAAGCGAGATGATTTTCAAAGGCCTCTGGGTGGGGCTGGCACCGAGGCGGCCATGGCAGAGCCTGCTCACACACAGGAGAAGCGAGGCCACAGTTTTAAGGAACCAGATACTACAAAGTCGGAACCTGTTGTTTTGAGGTGACACCCTTTAGCTGCGTTTCGGCCCATTTCTCTTGTAAAGGTGGCTTTCTGGTAGAATTAAAGTGACAATCACTTCTGTTGTGGGTGGGGCCCTGGTCGGGAGGTATGGACTCCACTGCAGGCTCAGTGTTTAGAGACCACATGTCCTCACCCTGGCGTGGTTATGGGGGGGTCACTGGCCGAGGGGGTCAGCCGAACCTGCGGCACGATCGTCATCTGAAGACAGAGTCAGGATGGCAGCTGTATCTTGCCAGGATTCCCTTAAATCCGTTGGATAAGTGCAGAGGTGGGGAAGATAAACTCTATTTCGTGTGTTCTGATGGCAGTTTTAGAAAAGGTTTTAAATAATCTGATTTGTCCTAAGGAATAGATACATGTGACTGCAATGTTTTTATGTAAATTGGACAGGGTGTTAAAGGGCCAGACCATCAAGCTGTGCAGGAAATGAACAATGGCGGGGAGAATGGTGCTAATATCGAATGGGGCATGGGTTCAAGCTGAACAGAAATTTCCGTGGATCCCTCAGAGTTATTTGATAAAAAATGTATTAGACTTCAGAAAGGAAACACACACACATATTTCTTTAAGAATTTCCCCTGAAGAATTGCAGATTCACCTCGTGAGGACTGGAGCCCAGTGCGGACGCGGTGGGGGAGAGGGGTGTACAGGACAGCGCCCGGGACTGGCAGTCAGAAGGCCTGCTTTTCTAGCTCCGGCAAAGCTACGTGCTCGGAGCAACACACTCCACCTCCCTGGAATTTAGTCACTCATCAGGACAAAGGAGTTTGACTCGGATTGTCTTTGAGATCCATTTCAATCCCTAGAATCTGGTGGCCGGGGAAGAATGGAAGGTCAGCAGAATCCGTTCCAGCCCCTGGATTCTGACGACCTTCCTATGCCTGAGGTCAGCAGGTTTTGCTGGAATCTGTGAACACTGAGAAGGGGGTGGAGACGCCTTCTCTCCTCAGGATGAAAGAAAACCAGGGGGAGCCTTAAAGCCTTCCTTGGGGTCTTCAGAATGTTGGCTAAGGGGTATAGGTGGAGGTACCAAGTCCGGTACCTGGAGCCTCTGTTGGGGTGTTAGAGTCTGTTCCCATGTCAACTTCCCATCTTGATCCATCTCCCTCCTGTGTCCCAAGTCGGTGGGAGTGTAGAGGTGGAGGAAGCTGACTGTTTTGCGACCGAGGGAGCAGTGGGTGTACACGAGAAGGCATTCTACTGTCGTCTTCCGTAAAACACCAAAAGCCGTCTGCTGCAAAGGGAACATTCAGACACGCGTGGAGCCACTCCATTTGTGTGGTGCTGATCAGCTCACTTAATTGACAGTCCATGGATTATTGAGTAGATAGGAGGATAGGGACTCACTTAATTGACAGTCCATGGATTATTGAGTAGATAGGAGGGAAGACCCTAGGGGTAGCAGCAGGGGCCAACAATGGGCTGAGCCAACCTGGGGATGTGGGTTTTCCCAGAGGGCCTCAGCCTATGTCTGCAGCAGCCAGGCCTGCCCCAAGGTCAAGCAGGGTGGCCCATTTAAAGAGGCTCCCAGGTTTTAATTGGCCCTGTTTTAAAAGAGACGTGTTGTAAAAACACTCTTTTAAAGATGGATTTCACTAGCACCTAACCACACTCTGTCTCCAGTTTGTTTTACAGGGCTGGGCCCCTCTTACAGTTCATTAGATCCACATTAGCTTTTTCTTTCTTTTTCTTGTCTCTACAATCTTCTTCCACACCCTGACCCTCAGCACCCCCTTCCCGGCCTTTCTCAGAAGCATCTTGATTGTCATTAAAGCTGTCTGCCTACTTATTTAAAATATGGCCAGCGTAGGTTCATTCGAAACATGCTTTCTGAGGAAAACAAAGCCGAAAACAAAAAGGAGCCCCAATGCCTATGATAATATTTGGATTATTAGACTAATAGATCACCTCACTAATCTCACTATTTTAACATAAGGATTTACTTTGATTTTTTATGACCTCATCTAGATGCACACGTCCCATGATACTATCGTAATTGTGGTGGCCTTAAACCTTCACATCCTGCCACTCCCCCCTCACTCTATATTGTTGACACAAACAATCTTGGGGGTTAGCCGTCTTTACCCAATTCTGGATTTGGGAAATGTCTGCCCCCCGCCCTTGCTGGCTCTTTCTCAGCTGGATGTAAACTTCTTCTGAAGGTCTGAATAGTCTTTCTTGGAATCTGAAGAAGGCCTTCTATCTTTTTTGCATATGACAAAGGATCTGGGAGAATGTGGCTGTCTTGTAGAGATTATTTTGGGTTCCCTCTCAGTAGTTTCCTTTGTGGAGATAATGATGTGTTCTGGTGGCTCAGGTAAGCGTGGTCTAAAAGGTGAGGCTGTTTTCAGCCTTGACTACCAACAAGACTTCTTTGGTGTTTGCGATGGGTGTTTAGAGATTGGGCCCCAATCCAGCCTCAATCTCAATTATGTCCACTTGTAAAATTAGAAGCACCTCGATCCTATTGTAATTCCACTGGTCAGAAGGTGATGGCTTGAGGAACGCAGACGAAGGGCCGACTTGGCTTGTATATTAAAGGGGCAGGAGGCTATGAATTTTCGTTGCCTGGAAACAGCGGGAGGGGTCCAAAGAGCATTAGGTTTAGCGTCAAAATACCTGGGTTCAAATCTGACCACGCCGTAAGTAGCTGAGTGACTCTGAGTGAGTTCTGTAAGGCCTAGGATCAAAGTTTCCTTCCCCGGAAATGGGGTTAATGACATCTGCACAAGACTGCTATCGGGATTAAGTTAGACACAGAAGCTGAAAGCACCGAGACAAATGCTTGTGAGTAAATATTTGGTCACCTATGGAGGGGAAATCGAGGATAAAGCCTCAGCAGGAGTGTGCTCAGTGAGTCTCTGTTGGGTTGAAGTGTATGAATAATTCTGGGGTTTGGTTTTTGGAAATGATGTTGATTCTGCACTGTGACCTGGGCAAGAAATGCTATAGGTTTTCACTGGGGAGGGTGGGTGGCAGGGAGATGGGCTAAATCATCGTCTCGAGCTGGCTTCGAACCACAACCCCTGGGGGTGCTGGGAGACCTTGTTCCTATGCCCGTCTCTGGATGCCTGGCAGGCAGGAGCCTCCGGAAGAGACGGATCCCCCTCAGCAGTGCACGTGACTAACTTCCTCTCCCATTGCCCACCCCTCCAATTCTGGAGCATGCTTCCACGTACCCACTGCCCACCCCAGGGAAGGCACTGCCCTGGGTGTTCTAGAGGCTTCGGAAAAAATTCCTCCTTGTTATGCTGAGACACTCTGGGACCTGCCTCTTGTAATTCGTTCAAATGAGGCTTCTGGCCCCGTGGAAGTGGTTTCTAGAAGCTGTTGGAGTTGAACAAGCAGTCTCTGCTGTTCATAAAATAGGAAGCTTTATAATCTGGGATCCCAGCGTCTCTCGCTGTACCTGGAGAGAATCCAGAGGATTTGTGAACTTGGATGTGAAGAAGTTGTTTTTATGTTCAGCGAGCTAACTAGAATTTCACATTTTCCTTTGATATGAATGTCAGCCAAACGCCGCAGTAGCGTGACCTGTAACTGAACTGTGACTGTCACCCGGAGACGTTACAGGCAAATCCTGTCACATTACACTTGTCGCAAATTGTCTCCAAATAGAGACATTCAGCAATCCTATATTTCACCGAGGTTATTAGGCCTGTGCTACATAACCTTAGTTTACGTTTTAATAAAGATGTTCCTATATTGTATTATCACACGTTTACTTTCAAAAGTGTTTTGATCAATGTATTTCAACAGACACTTGCTTTCTAGTCTTATATAGTTGATTTTGTCATTTAAAACAATTTTGAGGAGGGATCTGTAGGTCTCATCAGACTTCAAAAATGGGTCTATGTTATAAGTCTAGAGTCAAGAACTCCTAATTGAGAGCATTCTCTCGCCCAGAGCTAATGAAAAGGCTTCTGAACAGTGTCAGCTAAAGGATGGTCTCTGTCAAAACTGAGTATGTATTTCCCATGCATTGCTCCTGCCTGTGGGACGTCAGCCTCATGAGAATAATGGCAAGAGCAACAACAATAATGGTGATGATAATAATAATAATAATAATAACAACAATAATAATGGTGATAATAGCTAACTTTAGTGGAGGGCCTGCTGTAAGCCAGGTGCCTTCATAGGCATGCTCAATGTCATCTTTAGTTTATCATTTTATTTTATTTTATTTTTATTTTATTTTATTTTTATTTTATTTTATTTTATTTTATTTTATTTTATTTTATTTTATTTTATTTTATTTTATTTTATTTTATTTTATTTTATTTTATTTTATTTTATTTTATTTTATTTTATTTTATTTTATTTTATTTTATTTTATTTTATTTTATTTTATTTTATTTTATTTTATTTTATTGTTGTGTGTCACATTTAGTTTAATTTTCCCAACAACTTCCAATGGTCATTGATGGGGCAAAGGCTGAAAAGACCGCCCTCTAGTCCCCTGTGGGGATAGAGCGCTGGTGCAGGTGAAAGCCAAAGTGGGGAGCGGGCCCTGGACCAGTCATGTCCAGATCTGCAACCTGTGCCATCACGCAGGCGCTCTCTTTGAAAGGCCCTGTGCTCGGTTCCCTGCCCGGTTGCCGCTACCTTGCGATGCTCAATATGCTGTGAAAGGGCCCTGCATTTCCCTTGGGCACCGAGCCCTGCACAGTGTGGGGCTGAGCTGCCTCTGGAGGCGGTGCAATCGTTCCAACAGGTGATGACTGCCCAGCCGGCCCTGCTCCTTCTCCTCTGGCCCATCTGGCTGAGCGCTGGGGAAAGCTGAGGCCTGGCCAGCAGGATGCTGTCATTTTTTTTGAGTTGGTGCGTCTTCTTCTTCTTTTAAATATATTTTATTGATTTTTTTTACAGAGAGGAAGGGAGAGAGATAGTTAGAAACATCAGTGACAGAGAAACATCGATCAGCAGCCTCCTGCACACATCCTACCGGGGATGTGCCCTTGACCGGAATCGAACCTAAGACCTTTCAGTCCGCAGGCGGACACCCTATCCACTGAGCCAAACCGGTTTCGGCAGGGTTGGTGCGTCTTCTAATGTTGTTTGGGCACCAGAGACTTCCTCTGAATCACCTGGAGGAGTGGGAGAAGAGCTGGAAGAAATCTGACTCCTTGGAAAAGCTTTCTGGTGAGCAGTTGCTTGCCTTGCGGATGATTCCCTCCCCACCCCCTTGCACCACTCCCATCAGCTTTTAAAATAATTGAAAATATTTTTCAGTTACTCTTGGCATACAATATTGTATTACTTTCAGGCATACGACATAGCGGTTAGACATTTATATACCTTACAAAGTGACCCCCCCGCCATAAGTCTAGTACTCATCTGACACCATGTATAATTATGACAATATTATTGACTCTGTTCTGTGTGCATTTTTAATTTTCCAGAGGGTTTACTGCACAGACCAGTGAGCTAGGAGAGGCAGAGTAAGGTGTGTTCTGGAAGGGAAAATGAGGCACAGGGAGCCAAGTCTATCTTTCCTGTAAGAAGGCACTAAAAAGAAATGTGAGCTTTCTTGCTGTCATTTAGTGATTATTGGTACAAAAAGAAAACCCCAGTGCTTCTAAGTAGGGTATCCTCTAATCTGTGAGAAAAAATTCAGATATTGCGCTAGCTGGTTTGGCTCATCGGATAGAGCGTCAGCCTGTGGACCAAAGGGTCCTGGATTCCGGTCAAGGACACATACCTTGGTTGCGGATCCCTCCCCAACGTGGGCCCTGGTCAGGGCGTGTGTAGGAAGCAACCAATCGATGTGTTTCTCTCACATCGATGTTCCTCTCCGTCTTTCCCTCTCTTTTCCACTCTCCCTGACCATCAATGGGAAAATATCCTTGCGTGAGGATTAACCAAAAGAAAAAGAAAGAAAACTCCGATATTATTTGCTTCCTAGAATGTCATCTTTATCTTTTTATTTTATAACGAGAATGGAATAAGCCTTGTGAGGCTCTGTCTGCTTTTGCAAACTGCTCCCCGGTTTCGAACAGGGTGGCGGACTCGGTCGGCGGCAGAGGGTGCGACCTTTCCTGGATTGATGGTTGGAGGGCTGGGTTTATTTACTCAGCTCCGCGATGACACAGCCACAGTCTTTCTCTCGTCGCTGCGATGTCCACAACAGGTCTGTCATCAGGAGCCGCGACAGCTCAGACATCAGACGCTTTGCCAAAGGAGCCCCGGTTCCCCCTTAATCTTTCAGCAACAACAACTGCTCTTTCGTCACGGCTAATAGGCCCAGCCCAACCCCTGCGTCAATCAGGGGCCTCCAGCCGGAAGCCAGGCTGAAGCGCTGACGGGCAGGTGTGAGTGGCCGTGAAATAAGGCTTCTGTCGCGTCCGCACTGATGTATATGCTGCAGGGAACTTCCATACCAGGGCACGAGGCTGATTAGTATGCCTCCTCCACACCTGTGGGGGGAAAATTATAGAAGCTGAGCTTAAAGGAATGGCAACTTCCACAATAAAAGTATGAAACGCTGAGAGACACCCCCTTCCTTTTAGAAATAAAATAATTCATTCTCAAAGCTACAAAGCATTATGGGGCACTCCCCCCCTTTCCATATATGTATTATAATAAAATCCAGGTCATTCACCAGCTCTGTGTCTCTGGGCAAGTTGCTTAACCTCTCTGTGCCTCCTCCTCTATTAAAATGAATAATATTAGCGCCGATGTCCAGGCTTATGGCGAGGAGTTAATGAGGTCACTCCTGCCGAGCGTAGCTCCATCCCTGCCTACCCCATCGCGGATGCTCAGTAAATAGGAGCTGTCATCGCTGTCATAGTTTGAGTGGTTGTTCTGTAATGACACAGTCTTTGAGATTCTGCATGAGCGGCCGTTGACCTTTCCTTCGACGGAGCGTCTTGATCTTTTCTGGGGAAGAAACATGAACCTTCCAATGGTCAAGTCCATCGTCCCGGTCTAACCCAGCCCCTCCCTGCCTCCATTCCCCCCCGGCTCTCCGGCTCTCCCCTCCCTCCACCCTTTCTGCATTCCTGCGAGGTTGATCTTATTTATTTTTCAGTCCACGGAGGGTGGTGGTGAACCTTTGCTTTTTCGGGCCGCCCGGTTGGGTTCGGAGGCGCTCCACTCCCTGCCCTGCTCATGACAAGAACTCTCGGGAATGCTCAGCCGGCCACGTCCCTCCCCTGTTGGAACAACCTGTTCTTAATGCTCCTTGAGAAGTGGCGTTTCTGAGGCCTTTCCCCCCCCACTGTCCCGACCCCCCACGGAGCCCGTGGTCCGGTGGTAACGAAGGTCAAGGGCACAGAGGCAGCCGGGGAAGAGGGTCATCTAGAGGGACATCGCGCGTTGCCCACGCCCCGTGCTTTCTTCTCGAAGCTTAAAAAGAGACATGAAGAGGCTTCTTCTGCTCTCGGGGTGATGATGCCATTGCTTAATTAGCGCTGCCCTGATCCCCATCTGAGTGACTTGTTTAGCTCTCTGTGGCCCTTTTGGGCTCGAGCTCATCATGTGACACTGACAGCGATGAGAAAGGAGAGTGCGACGATGCTGGGATTGATGCAGCAATCGCATCTTGAGCTGAGGCCCTTTCTGCCCGGGACGAGGGACCTCGAGTCACTTGGCAGGACATGAGTGAGTCTGCGCAGCCCGCCTTTGAGGTAGGGAGGGGTCACCTCCTCTCCCCAGTGGGAAAGCTCTGGTCCGGGGCCTGGGTTTTGAAATGACACTGTTGGCCCGGGGACTGGGCGTAGGAAGTCTGTGGGAGAGGCCAGACGGAGATTCGGGGACTCCGCATCTCTGTTTTCGGAGGTGACCCGCAGACCACACCTACTCCCAGGACCATATTGACTTTCGGAAGTGGGCAATTTGGCGGAGTGTGGCTTTGGTTTTGATCCCATCCCAGCGGCCCCTGCTCTGCCCAGGTTAATCGGATTCACGATCTGACCCCGGGCTGGCTGGAGGCCGGCCATGTCGTTCGGCAGATCTTGGACACCCCTCAGCGCCGCCCCAGAGCCAGCCAATGGAAAAGTACAGTGTCTTCTGGCCTCCAGGCCCGACCAGCCCTGGCCGGCCTACCTGATCCCTCTCGCTTCCGAGGGAGTGGGTGGGGAGCATCCGAACTGAAAATGCAGGGGTTTGTGTGTGCATTGTGTTTTGTTTTGTGTTGTGTTTTGTTTTTTTGGTTTTTATAGGAAAAACAAATTGGCATGAATGCTCAGTGGAACCAGCTCAGGCTGTTTGGGCAGATGCCTTTCTTTGTGGGTGTTTTTTTTTTTTTCTATTTATTTTCCAACAAATCAATGCTTAACTGGTTGTTATCGGAGCAGAGCAACAGGTGCAAAAAAATAACTCTGCTGCCAAGTCCAGTGAAAAGGTAGGGCTTATACCCTCTGGGAGGTATTCCGGAGAAGCCCCTGCCAGCAGCCCAATCACCAGCTCTGTTGACGGTGGGTTTCATGTTCACAGCCTGCTCCTAGCCCTGCTCCGCACAAACACGCCATTGTCTGGGGAGAAACCGTCAGCCATCTGGACAGCCGGCAGCTTGCTTCTGCCCCAGTGGCGATGGGTTTTGGCCGGGGCTGCTCTGTGAGACTCCGGGCCTGACCCTGCCTGCCAGCTTGACGTCTTCGTGACCATTCTGTGCCTCCTTGTGAAGGCACGGGCAGGGGGGTGGCCGGAGCGAAGAGGATCGGGCCTGCTTTTAAACGTAGTTCAAGTTATTTTCAAGGTTGGCCGTTTCCAAATGCCAGAGAAGGTTGTCTGTCTCTCTCGGCTCTTGCTCCCCTCTGGCCCCAGCCAGAGATGGGGACTGAGTTCAGATGACTTTGGAGAGAGCTGCCATTGTTTTTGGAAGTGCTGTGCTTGCTGAATAGTCTACAGGGAGAGGGTAGCGTCTGTGTTTTGTCCCCAGCACCCAGCATAGTGCCCAGCATCTAGTAGATACTACATGTATACAGATGATGTAGAAGTAAGAGAGCAAGAATAGAATCTCTCAGGCCTTCTCTTGTTGGTTGGAGTAAAGATGTCTCCCAATTCCATATACACTGAGTGGCCAGATTATTATGATCTCTGAATGCAAAATAATGTGGCCACTTAGTGTATATATACACACACACACACACACACACACACACACACACACATAGACATACACACACATATATATAAATATGTACATACATATATACATATATACATATATAAATATATACATATACATATACATACACACATACACACATATAAATTTATATACATATATATATAAACATGCGTGCGCACACACACACACACACATACATATATATTAGAGACCCAGTGCATGAATTTATGCATGGGTGGGGTCCGGCCAGCCTGGCCAGGGGGAGGGGTCATGGATGGTTGGCCGGCCTGCCTGCTGATTGAACTCCTGGTTGAGGGGACAATTTGCATATTAGCCTTTTATTATATAGAATATACACTGAGTGGCCAGATTATTATGCGTTCAGAGATCATATGGAGGTGGATAGATATTTATAGTAGCATGACAAGAATTTCTTGATGATCATTTCTCTCCCCTGTAGGTAAAGAGGCTAAGACACCCATTTTCCTGGGTACGAAGCCTCAAATCCGGGGTGGCTAAGGAGCCTTTTGAAAGGCTAAGGTGGGGGTGGGATCGGGTAAGGGGTGACTCAGCCAGCCACCAGATTCTCTTCATAGGAGGAACCTTCATAAAAATCCTCTGCAAATGCTGTGCTCTGAGGCCGGGTTTGTCTGTCCAGGCCTCAGAGACTCATCCTCGTAAGCAGCTGAGTCCTGCCGAATTTTCCAGCAAGGTGGGACCGGGCATTGGGGCTCCTGCTTTCGTGCAAGCTGACGAACAACGTGGCGATAGAATCACACAGGCAGACTGGAGCATGAGTTCTCCGGGTCGAATGCGTAGTCTCTGACTTTTCAGGATTTCTTGGCATGTATGGATGTTTCCTTTGAGACTGGTATCTCCTTCTTGTAGGGAATGGGAGAAGGCAAGTACGTGAATCTATGAGCAGAGAAATTCTTACCGTGAGAGGGCTTAAGCGTCGGGGAAGGGAGGTTGGGGAAAATGTAGGTCCTGATCCCAAGATCATGGGTAGGATCCCAGGAGACTTCAAGGTTAACCCCTCCTCGCGTGAGGAGGATACAGGTGGTCTATTGAAACGCCCGTATGGCCTCTTAGCTAAGCAGGAAAATACGGTCATAGGGTCATCCTAGAAGCCACAGTCCCTCAGCCTCTCCAAAGACCTGCAAAAGCCTTTGGTTGTAATAAAAGCTGCGGCCTCTTTTCTGTTGTTGTTGTTTTGTTTTGCTATCCTTTCTGCACTTTAGGATCATTTGGTTTTGCAATAAAGAGGGGTAGTGGGAAGACGGATGCTGACGTTCAGGATGGTAGCAAATCTGCTGAATTCTTCACTTCATTGACCAACAGAGGCCCAAGGTGACCTGGCTGGATGCCTGGCTCCCCTGTCAGCTGCTGAAGGAGAGGGACGGCGGGGCCCTTTTGGGGGTCCCTGTAGGGGAGCAAGGCAACGCCCAGGTTGAGTAAGAGAGCGAGAATAGATGCTCTCAGGCCTTCTCTTGTTGTTTGGAATAAAGGTGTCTCTCAACTCCGACTCCACTAAAAAGTCTTCTTTAAATGTCAATCCAGCCTGAGTGCGAGAGAGAGAATTCTTAAAGATCCTTGGCTTTGCCCAAACCGGTTTGGCTCAGTGGATAGAGCATTGGCCTGGGGACTAAAAGGTCCCGGGGTTCAATTCCCGTCAAGGGCACGTACCTTGGTTGCTGGCACATCCCCAGTGGGGGGCGTGCAGGAGGTGGTTGATCGATGTCTCTTTCTCATTGATGTTTCTCTCTATCCCTCTCCCTTCCTCCCTGTAAAAAATCAATAATATGTGTATATATATATATATATATATATTTTTTTTTTTTAAAGATCCTTGGTGTCCATAGATCTGTAGGGGTCAATGGAAGGTCTTGGAAAGCCCAGGACCCACCACATCCATGCCAAACCAGGTGCGGACATGCGGTTTGGGTAACAGGGTAGAGCCCTGGCTTCTGCTGAGATCTCGGAAGGCTCTGCGATCTTTAGATTCAAAGCTCGCCTTATTCTTTGTAGTTTGTGACATCTGAACGGGACCGATAAAGGCTCCGCAGGCCACATAGGGTCATCTTGTCTTTCAGTCAATTTCGGGGCTTGTCCGCTGTCAGTATCTCCGCCTTGTCTGAGCCTGGCACCAGGAACGATACAGACGGGCATAATGCACACACTTATTTCCAAATGGCGCACAGTCAGTAAAGTGTATCTGTGATGGATCAACCCTTGGCCTCTCAAATCTGCATCATTGCTCACGAAAACGCTTGGAAAGCCCTGGAATAGCACTTGAGAGGTTGCCCCCGGGAGCATGGAATGTGTGCCTTAAAACGCATTACAGGCTTATGAAACTGCCTGTGATGTCATCCCGAGAGGATCAAATGCATTCCCCGGGCTTGATTCACCTTTTGATTCACTTGAAAAACACGCGTTTTTGCCTGCGTTGCCTTCAGTGAGACTTCGCACATAGGTGAATCTGCCGCCCTCCCGGCCGGGAGTGTAGTTCCTTTGAAACCCACAGTCATCCTGAAACGGGAAGTCGGGACGCTGCTGTTGCTTGGACTTCACCTGCCGGCAAGTGATAAAGGTCCCACAATGGTCTGGCTGTTGCTGTCATGGTCACAGCCCTTATTCATAGTGCCTAATTACTCGGCTGGCTGGACGGGTACATTCACCCAGGTTCGTGGCAGTGTGGGGTGCTGTGGTGGAATGAATGGCAGGCCGTGGCTTCGAGGCCCGTCCCCTGAGGCTGGGCACAGAGAATCCAGGCACCAGCTCTGCTTCAAGGCTGCTCCGTGGCCCTGAGCGCCCCCGGTCTATCGGGGTCTTGCAGCAGGAGCAGACTGTGCTCGCTGGGCTGAGGTCTCATTCAGGGAAAGCACAGATAATTAGGAACCAGTTTAATTCCAAAATATAAAAGAAAATGACTCTAGAAGGCCTTAGAGAGAGTATTTTGCCAGGCTCTGGCAAAAGTAGGTGTACAGTTGTGAGCACATAAAACAGAGTTGATTCTTGCATTATTATCATTTATTCATTATTGTATTGTTTTCCATACGGACAACTCAACCTACATTTGCCCTCTTCTCCTGAAGGTAGGTATGTATACATGGATGTGTATATGTATGCTGTGTGTGTGTCCCTACGAATCTGTGCATAGCTCTGCTTTCATAGCTAAAAGAGTATCACGAGTGCAACTGTCCCTGCTGTGGAACCACTGGCGTATTCCTGCCTAAGCGTATTGTGCAAGAGGCAGCATGAAGGCAGCTTTCCGTTCTTTCATCCCAGACGGAGCTCTTGGACAAATTAGACTGAGAGGCATGAAGCCCCAAATGGCACAGGCAGGATGCATGACTATGTATGTATGGAAGGGTGTAGGCGTGAGGATGAACTGAGGGCAACATTCTTCTCTGGCAAATACCTTCTTCTGATCACCCCTAACCACTCTGCCTGCCTGCCTGATCACCCCTTCTTCTCAGCATAAAGTGGCTAAATTCCCAGGGTTTGTTGCGAGACAGTCCAAGACTGAATTCTGGTCTAGCTCCAGTTCTTGCTAAGCTGTGCAACCTTGGACAAGTTACCGAGCTTCTCTGAGCCTCAGAATGGCCATCTGTGAAATAACTTAATATTAGCCTTATGGAGTTAATATTGTCTCTATTGAGGTAATGCATTTCAAACTATTAACAAAGAGCTGGCACATTTTAAGTGTCCAGTAAGCCCTAGATATTTTAATATATAATAATGAA
Source organism: Lasiurus borealis (assembly GCA_004026805.1). NCBI lineage: Eukaryota > Metazoa > Chordata > Mammalia > Chiroptera > Vespertilionidae > Lasiurus > Lasiurus borealis. The sequence continues at coordinate 5,628 of PVJN01033420.1, read as the reverse complement.
AGCATAATATGCTAATTATGATTAGGGCTGATCAGGACAGCCAAAGAACCTTCTGGACATCATTCCAGACATCCTTCCAGACAAAGCCACGGAGGTGGGGGCAGAGGCAGAGGTAGTTAGGGGTGATCAGGCAGGCAGGCAAGTGGTTAGGGGCGATCAGGCAGGCAGGCAGGTGAGCGATTAGAAACCAGCAGTCCCAGAATGCAAAAGGGAGGTTAACCTGGCAGTCGGACATCCCTCGAGGAGTCCCAGATTGTGAGAGGGTGAAGGCTGGGCTGAGGGATCCCCCCTCCCCCACCATGCACAAATTTCGTGCACCGGACCTTTCGTAATAATGATAATTATCATTATATTTACAGCATTCAGTCCTAGGTCTGTCACCCCACCATGGAGCCAAAGACCTTCCCTCCAGCTGAACAAGACCTAGCTGGGCTGCATTTGCCTTTGCTGGGAGAGCCTCTCAGCATTTAGGAAGGAAAGCCAGTTGAGCCATCCTTGGCCTTAATAGGGAGTCCTTCCTGAGACTCGGCATAGTCTCCTGGCTTCTGGGGTACACGGCCCCAGCTCCCTGCCAGAGTCCCGGTGGTGCGCCTCCCTCTTGCTTTCTTGTCTCTGCTGGCTCCGATGCCAGACCCCAGGCTTTGTGGGACCTGGGCATTCCTCGTGCGAAGGAGCTCGAGGTGAAAGCAGCCCTCTGGCCGCTCTCTGGCAGGAGCTGGCATCCAGACCTGGTGCTCTCCTTGCACCTGTACCCCAGCTGTGGCGTGGGAGGGCCAGGCAGGGCGATACCGGGGTCTGCGGAGGTGTGCTCTCCCACGGCTGCTGGCAGCCTCGGGCACAGTGTGTCTTGTGGGAGGAAGGGGGGCAGGAGGAAATGGCTTTCAGTCCCCCCAGCAGGCACTCTGCCCGCGGGGGAATAGCTCGGCTCTGTGAGCAATGGCTGAGAGATGCTGCTCCTGGCTCGGCCTAAGGGTGCATCCACACAGCAGCCCCGAATGGGGGGCGGGGAGGGGGAGGCAGGAAACCCAGCTCTCGGCTCCATGGTGCCAGCCAGTATACGCTGTGTCGATGGAAGAGGCTAGAGCCCTTGCTGGAAATGAACTTGGCCCTCAATTTCCCCCTTGGATATGCAACAAAATAGGGACAACACAAGAAATAAAAAGTGTTAGTATAAGAGCCAGCTAACACTGACCAGTGCTTACTATGCATCAAACACTTTTCTGTGAATTGTACACGTGTCTTCTCATTTTATCTTCCAACAACCCCTTTCCTAGGGTCTTCGTTTTGTAAATGAGGAAGCTAAGGCCCGGAGAAGTTGAATTCTTTGTCCAAACTTGCCCCTTCAGCAGACTGGCAAAGCCAGGCAGCATTTGAACTGTGGCTCTCTGACTCCTGAGGCGGGGGGGGGCACTAACCATTACACCATCCTGCCTCTGAAGAGTCCGCCCTGGCTCCAAGGATGTCTCTAAATCCAAACCACACAGTTTTAGGAGACTTGACGGCGGAGGTGGGGAGATTTGGGGGCGGTTGAGGGGGGGCAATGGCAAACATTTCCTGGCACTTGCCATGGACCAGATAACATGCCAAGGATTTCACATTCTCGATCTGCCCATCAACTCCACCCCCTCCTGCTCTTGGTCATGCGGGGAAACTGAGGCTTGAGAGAGGCTGGTACTTCCCTAAGGTCCACACAGCCAGCTGGCGGGCGGAATAGAGAGTCCCCCCTCGCTGTTCACTCTCGCTTTCAGTCTGAGGCAGGAGCCCCCACTTGGCCCCGAGAAACACAGCGGCGCTGGGCTGGCGTGAAGCTCCCCGCACCTTGACTTTGACCTTTCGGGGAGCTCCAGTCTCTGTGTCAGACTCAGCCTCTCCCATGTGTGCCACGGAGCGGCGGGCAAAATGTGAGACTCTGACATGTTAGGGTCACGACCTGTCCCCCCTCCCCTCCAGGTATGAGGGTGGTCAAACTGGGGGGAAGGGACTAACTTGGATGAAGACCTACAAGAGGTGTGGGCACAGGGTGGTGGGTCGCCTCTAGGTGTGGGTGGCACAGCAGCAACGCGGGGCTGGGTGGGAGTTGGTGTGGAACCGGAAACTGCCCATTCACAAAGTGGGGAGCAGAGAGTGGCCTGGCTCTCCCCCCACCACGCAGGCAGGGTCCACCCAGGCACAGCACAGCGCTGCTTCTGCAAAAACGAGCTCCTGGCCCTGTCGTTGGCAGGGGAGATGCTGCCTCTGAGGTCCTGGCGGGAGGCCGGTGGGAGGCTCTCATCCGCACACACTGTCATCTACTGGGCGGGGGCGTGGCTCCTCCTCTTCCAGGAAATGGTCCATGTCTGTCTCCAAAAGGGTCCGTCTTTGCTGAAATCTGTTTGGCTCGGTGGATAGAGCGTCAGCCTGTGGACTGAAGGGTCCCAGGTTCGGTTCCGGTCAAGGGCATGTACCTTGGTTGTGGGTACATCCCCAGTAGGGGGTGTGCAGGAGGCAGCTGACCGATGTTTCTAACTCTCTATCCCTCTCTCTTCCTCTCTGTAAAAAAATCAGTAAAATATATTTTTAAAAATACACAAAAAAACATAAGGGTCAGTCTGAGAAACTTTGGCACAGAGGTAACGTCTTGGTCAGGGTGAAAGTTCGGATGGTTCATGGGAGTCGGGAGCCAAATGCTAGTCCTCCCATTTTTCTTCCATGTGAATGGGGATAAGAGAATGTAGATGAAAAAAAATCCCTGGATAACCTACCTTTCATTTCAGTCCTTGGGTTCGAAATGCAATTGATAGTGTGTGTGTGTGTGTGTGTGTGTGTGTGTGTGTAATATTTAATAGTCCAAGCAACAATTTTTGCTATAGTCCCAGAATGCCACCCGGGAATAGACAAAGTTGACCTTGCTACCCAGTGCATTTTTTTTAAAAGTATATTTTATTGATTTTTTACAGAGAGGAAGGGAGAAGGATAGAGAGTTAGAAACATCGATGATAGAGAAACATCGATCATCTGCCTCCTGCACACCCCCCAAATGGGGTTGTGCCCACAACCAAGGTACATGCCCTTGACCGGAATCTAACCAGGGACCTTTCAGTTTGCAAGCCAATGTTCTATTCACTGATCCATACTGGTTTTGGCGCCAGTGGATTTTCTTAAACCTCCACTTAGGACGCCATTCCTTGGGTGACTTGGTTTGGACCAGGCACTGCACTGGGGCCTTACTGTCCCCTATCTCATCTCATCCTCCGCAGGCCTTGGTGGTGGTCAGTAATAATGCCCAGTGCCTTAAGAGAATAGAGACACTCACAAAGGATGGGGGACAGCCCAAGGTCACCACAGTAGGAAGACCCAACTCAGAGCTGTCACTTCCAAAGGCTCTACTTTTAACCCGGTTTTCTCACGGAGGATGATGTAGCTTTCGGGACATTTTTGGGGTTGGGGATGCTACCAGATTCTAGAGGCCAGGGATGCAGTTAAACACCCTGCAATGCATAGCATGATCCTGCGACAAAGAACCGCCCCACCCCAAACATCAGTCATGCAGGGCTTGATAAACGCTGTTTTTCACCTACTGCACATGACTGAGGACCGCCCCCTCCAGACCACCCCCCGCCGCCCCCCAGAGATGAGGAGGGGTGAGTCCTTTCTCTAGCTTGCTTTGGACTCAAAGGATGGAATCAGCGTTACTTTAGGCTCTGAATTTACTTCTTCAGTCCTGGAAAAAGTAACGCGTGTTAGAGAAATATCTTGAGAAGGGATGTTTAAAGAGAGGAAAGGAAACTGGTTTTTATTGAGGGCACATGTGCTGGTGCTGGGTCAGACTCCTTTAAACCCATTAGACTACAGTGGTACCTCGAAATACGAGTTTAATTCGTTCTGTAACCTTGAGGCGTGGGAAACTATGAGATGCTCGAGTCGAGGTAAACTGGTGGGTGGTATGCAGCCGGCCGATCCTCGAGATTACTCCTATCTCAACTGTTGCTCGTATTTCAAAACAAAAATCGCTCTCTCGATGGTTCTTATCTCAAAAATCTTGTATGTTGTACTTATCCTCCAAAACAGTCCTAGGCTTAAGGACATCCATGTTTTCCCTGCCTCCCCCTTTAAACCAGGGAAGAAATAAGTTAACGAACTCAAAGTTGCGTGGCTCAGGATGGAGCCTGAATTCTAACCCAGCCTTCAAAGGTCCCTCACATCCTTGAAGCTTTGCTGTATGGTTTTGTGTTTTTTTTTTTTAATTTTTCTTTTGATAGGAATCAATAAAAGCTATGCTAAAGGTAAAGTAGGAAGCTTAAAGAAGGGCCTTAAAGGATCCCCCTACTTTCAAATGAAAAACATTGCTTTTCATACCCCATAAAGTAGTCACCAGGTACGTTAGAAACTCTGTATTAGTATATGGGAGCGTGGGCGAGTTGGTTATAATAATGCTTAAAAAAAAATAAATTTCAAGGCACCTTTATGACCCATGATCTCATTTGATCTCCACAACAGTCCTTGTGGCTGTTGGGGTGCAAATGCCCTCATTTCATACCTGAAGGACTACGCCCCAGGCGAGGGGAGGGGTGTGAGTAGGACTTGGTGAAAGGCCTTCAGCTGGGTGAGCCTGGGGGCCTTCTCTGCCCACCCGGGGGGTCAGGGAGGGGGGGGGGGACGCTGTCCCTGCAGTGACACGCTGGACTAGAGACACTGACCTCCTTTTCTCACAAGCCTGGGTGAGCTCAACTGAACTCTGACTCACTAAGGATTAAGCCACATAAACTCTTTTATGAGGAGGAACCATTTACTGCGCCCTGTAAAAAAAGGGGCCCTCGCTATGCTGGCTGCTTTCCCTGCGAAAGGGGGTGTCAGCAGGGAGCAAATGCTCATGGATGCCAGCCTCTGGGCAATGGGGGCGGGGGAAGGGCAGGTGGTGATGGGGCAGCTGCGACCTGGTAGCCTTCAAGGTTCTTCTCTGGGCTGAGGAGTGCTGGGTGCCTCCTGAAGGTCGTGGCAAGAAGGGATGTTTGCCCTTGAGGGAGGGGGCTTGGGGGCACCGGATCACCAGGGGCAGCTGGTCCCCGTTGTCCTGGGACATTCGCCGAATTCTTTCTTGCTGCGCGCTAGGTCCCCTCCTGGTCTGGCCTCACTGGCCTCCTAGTACTTTGAGCAGGGGGGTGGGGGGGAGGGCAGATCGCTCCCATTTTGCAGGTGGAGAAAGCGAACATCAGAACGTTTTTGGCTAAAGAATTTGGAAGCGGCTCAAGGTCATGCCCAGTGACCAGGGAGATCCAAAAGCAGGGAGCTTATCCGTGACATCACCCTGCCTCCTGGGGTTTTCTTTTGGGAAGTGGTGACAGATCTGAGCCAACCAAGGAGGTAACTCGGCATTGGCCGGGCAGGGCTCGCTTCCACGGAAAAGGGACACTTAGAAACAGCCCTGCAGGCAAATCCTTGTGAAACAGTCATTTCAGGGAAGTCTTCCCTGCCCATCCCTCCCCCCACCCCCCACCCCTGCAGCCTGGAGGGCCTATTCCTCCCTGCAGATGGGCTGGGCTCTGAGCTTCAGCCCTTTCAGGGTTAAACAGTAACCTTTTTACTGCTTGTGGTTGAGCAAATTTTGGCGAGGAACAAGCCCAGCCTTGAGCAAACAGGAGACCGGCCGTG
>PVJN01033419.1:0-23450 GCA_004026805.1 Lasiurus borealis | reverse complement strand
ATAACTCCTATCTCAAATGTTGCTCGTATTTCAAAGCAAAAATCGCTCACTCAACGGCTCGTATCTCAAAAATCTTGTATGTTAGGGCACTCGTATCTCGAGGTACCACTGTGTGTGTGTGTGTGTGTGTGTGTGTGTGTGTGTATTGATTTCAGAGAAGAAGAGAGAGGGAAAGAGAAATAGAAGCATCAATGATGAGAGAGAATCATTGAGGACATGGGCAAAGAGTGTCCGCGAGAAGACAGAAACGCAAAGACAGAAGCAGAGGCCGCAGTGATACATCCACAAGCCATGACGTCAGGCATTGCGCGCCTTCACCAGGAGCTGGGAGAGAGGCCTCGCACAGCCTCCACAAGCAACCAACAGCGATGACACTTTTATTTTGGACACGAAGCCCCCAAACTGTGAGAGTTTATATTTCTGTGGGCTTAAGTCACCTAATTCGTGATGGAAATGACTACAGGAGTCGGTATCCTTCTGGGCTTAGAGCTGAGAATACCAGGCCTTAAAACTTAAAGTGACTGGTTGAAGGCCAAGTCACATACCTGTCAGGAGAAGGTGATGTGCTGTGACAGGACTGTCACGTCAAGCAACCCTCACAACCGAGAAACTCCAGTGTAAGAATATGTCTCCTAGCCTTCTGCGATTGACCTCCTGCTTCTGGGCAATAGATCTTTATTTTAATCCATCTATTTTATAGAGAATGGGAAATAAAACATTATTAAAAGCAGAGGTGCTAAGCAGGAAAGCTATCACGTAAAGCGCTCTCCCCATTACATGTGACATTTTGTGAAATCTCAAGGTAGTCCTCGGCAGTGGAAATATGATACGCCCCATTGCCTAAGCTGTCACTCCGTTAAGTCATTTGGCAAATATACCAGGCCTCACTGAGTCTGTGAGGATTTCTGCCTTCTGGCTTTCGCATAGATTTGGGATTTTTATTAAAGAATCAAAGTTTTACTTTTTCATCAGAATGCAGGCACGTGGATGGTCCTTACGAGAAATAGAGAGAGAAGGACCATCATTTCTTCCATGCAAGTGATGGGCCACCCATTGTGATAAATATTCTTATCTTTATACCTGTTTTTGGTAGTCCATATCATTACTTCCACTTTAAAAAGAAACTGAGTCTTGGAGAGGGTGTGTTATTGGTCTTAAGTCGTGTGTGTCATAAATGGCAGAGCTGGTTGGGATGTCTGTGACCACTTATACTGAATGGACTGGGCACTCGCAATCAAGGTGACTTCACACAGAGGCTTCCCACCCCATGAAGGGGATGAAAGAACATGTTGATCAGTGGTTCTCAACCTTTCTAATGCCGCGACACTTTAATACAGCTCCTCATGTTGTGGTGACCCCAACCATAAAATTATTTTTGTTGCTACTTCATAACTGTCATTTTGCTACTGTTAATGAATCGTAATGTAAATATCTGTGTTTTTCAATGGTCTTAGGAGACACTGCTAGCGGTTGAGACACACAGGTTGAGAAGTGCTGATGTAGATGTAAGAAGAAAGGAGACATGACAGTACAGAAGCACAGGACAGTGTCCTAGGAATAGACGTTTTAAGTTCTAGGAAATCAGCAGATGAGACAGGACTGACATTTAAAAAAGGTGAAGCCATAGCGTAAGATCAGAGGAAAATGTGGGTCTCCTCTTCCAGGCAGGAAATAAACAAAGAGTTTGTCATCGGGACAAGAAGGTGAGCACAAGACAATTTAATAAAAGAGTTCCCTGAGCCGAGACCAGTTTGGCTCAGTGGATAGAGCATTGGCCTGCGGACTGAAAGGTCCCGGGTTCGATTCTGGTCGTGGGCATGTGCCTTGCTTGCGGGCAGGAGGCGGCTGATCGATGTCTCTCTCTCATCGATGTTTCTGACTTTCTATCCCCTCTCCCTTCCTTTCTGTGAAAAATTAATAAAATATATTTAAAAAAAAAAAGAGTTCCCTGAGACTGTTGTCTTTCTTCACTCAAGAAGGATTGGGTGGTGGCCATTGCTTTTGACCTCAAAAGCAAATGAAACAAGCACTGGGACTTTCTCTGTAAAGAAACAGGCTACCTGTCCAGGGTAAGCAGACCCTGGGAGAACACTGGTTTTCTCCCCTCCTCCCGCCCCCCAAAAAGAGGAAAAGCCAAAGTGTAGAACCAAGCCCTCCTTACGTGGCAGTGTGGGAGTCCCCATATCATCCACACCCCTGTAAGGGGCCCTGTTGGGAAGGACTCGTTGCCCCTGGGCTGAGAGCGATACTCAAGAAGAGTGTTACTTCAGTTATCTGCACGTTAGGGGAGTCATCCTAGGCTAATGGCCTTGGAAAGCTGTTCACCAAAGTCACATTCCCTGCCCCAGCAGCTGGTCTCCTCTGATGAGGAGTGTGTGAAAATAGCAAGACTCAACCTATTCAATCAACTCGGACAACCATGAAGGGCTTGTCCAGTGTTAGAACTCTTTTTTTTCTTTTTTTAAATATATTCCACTGATTTTTTACAGAGAGGAAGGGAGAGAGATCGAAAGTCAGAAACATCATCGATGAGAGAGAGACATCGATCAGCCGCCTCCCGCTCGCCCCACACAGGAGATGTGCCCGCAAGCAAGGTACATGCCCTTGATGGGAAACGAACCCGGGACCTTTCAGTCCGCAGGCCAACGCTCTATCCACTGAGCCAAACCAGTTTCGGTGTGTGTTAGAACTCTTTGTGGGACTGGCAGAAGCTTGGGGTTGCCTGCATCACACCCCAGTTTTCCCTCTATCCCAACCTCTTTCCTTTCCTTCCCCAATAGGAACTAGTCTTGAAAGCAATCCCCAAGTAAACTTTATTGTGCTTGGTTATGGGGAGCCAGCTTTCTGAGAAACCCAACCTGCACCACCCAGGAGATATTTCTATCCGGGTGAATTTACCTGGGATTTCTGGTTACTTTCGCATTCCAGGGACAACCCCATTGGAGAATTAAGACTTCTCAAAAAACAACTCACACTAGTCCAACCTTTTCATTCATAAATGGTCACGTACAACTATGAAAGTCAACAAATATTTGAGAAAAAATATCTATGAAACATAGTGATGAGAAACCACCAGAACATGGAGCCCAGAAGAAACAGGTAAGTTAGATTCAGAAGCAATTTTTCAAAGTATATCATTCCGATCTTGAAAATGGTATCCCACATATCAATAAGACTATTATAACCAAAAGTAATAAAGTGATTTCTTAAAATTGGAAATATAATTTCTGCAGTAATAAAATGGATTCGAATTTTAAAGACTGAATTTTAAAAAGGAAACTTGAGAAATCATGCCTGGAAAATAAGACCACAAAAAGTTGGAAAATATAGGAATATGAATAGTTGTGGAAGTACAAGAAGTTATCAAAGAGAAAACAGAAAAAAATGAAAGAGACCAATAATTAAAAATTTAAACAAAAATTTTTCCAAGCTGAAGGAAACTAACTATAAGTTTTACTGGGAAAAGAAAACCTTTCAAAATGATTCCTGGCTGGTATGACTCTGATCTCATAAACCAGGAAATCACGGTTTGATTCCAGGTCAGGACACATGATCAGGTTACAGGGTTGGTGCCCAATAGGGGGCCTACAGAAGACAGCCAATCAATGACTCTCTTTCATCATTGATGTTCTCTCTCTCTCCCTCTCCCTTCCTCTTTGAAATAAAAAAAATATATATATTTTAAAAAAAGGATTCCTGGGAAAGAACTATGAACTGTCATTCTCTGCTCTGAAAGAGAAAAGCATAGCTGTTTCAGAAGACAAAGCTCTCCAGGAAAGCTCTCTAATTCAAAGACTTGATAATGATGCGAGCGAGGAAGGAACTTTCTGCTAAGCCACTGAGATTTGGGATTTGTCTCTATTAATAGGTAGTATTATATTGACATAAAAATCAAATAGATATCTTTGTTAAGTCAAGAAATGGAGATTTAAGTAGGTTACGAAGTTAATAAAAACAGGAAAAAAGTTTTTTCAAATATCAATACTACTAATAATAGTGATGATGATGATGATGGTGGTGGTGGTGGTGATGATGGCAAAAAAAAATCCAAAAGCAAGACGAGGAGGACTTGGAAGTTTGTTAATCTGTTAAATTCCTCATCATCATAATAGGAGAGAAGTTGAAGGATCAGAGCTACTATGTAAATTTGATAAAATTAGGGAACAGATAAGAGATATAATTGTTTCCATTACAGTAGTAACGACCATAAAACCCGAAGACTGTTAACACTGTGGTCTCTGAAGAGTGCAATCGGCAGTAAAAGATTATTGCTTCCCATTTTAATCTCTTTTGTACAGCCTCATCTCCCTTTTACCATGTGCATCATTACTTTTAAAATGCAAACATGTTTATTCTATTTCTTTTTAAAATAATGTACAGCCATTCCACGGAACACTCTCCTGCATCGTGGAGATAAACGGAGTGAAATAATGCAGCAGGAACACACGGAGAACCTCAATAGACCGGTAGGAGGGAGGGAAATAAGATGGCCAATGGCGCATACGAAATAAACGCAACTTTGTAAAAGTAAATTTATGCAAATAAACACACACACAGATAAAAGGAGGGGTGGGAAGGGAGGACGGAGAGTGGGAGAGAGAGGGTGACAGAGAAAATGAGAGAGAATTCTCCATGGGGAGATAACCCAAGAAGGTACAAGCTCCCAAGAGTGAATGGAGACGGAAACAGCAGCAGCGACTGCGATGGAGCAGGGTTGTCCATAGGCCAAGGTTTCTAGAATGACAATCATTTACTCCCCAGGTCTGAAATTTCCTGGACGGAGGTATGAATGTCAAATAAGTAGATTTCAAGTTTCTTTATTGAAAATCATAAATTACTTTTCCATGCTGACTAATAGACTGACTCCAAGGCACCATATGTTATGAATCTCCGGGAATTGGCTTGCTGACATTTTCTTCAGGGGAAAAAAAAAAAAACTATATTTACATGTCTACCTCCTCTATAAACACAACTGTTTGTTCGGAGTTTTATTTGAAATAGCATAACACAGGAGTTCTTTGAAATTCAATTTGAGTGGCCCTATTGCAATTGGGATTCGATTGAAAATGAATCACGTCCCAAGTTCTTAGCAGAAATCCTCATTTCCCCCTTTGGAGGCGCATGAAGGCAATCCAGTTTCCCGTAGCCAAGTTCCTCCTCTTTCAGTGAACGAGCAGCTGGCCTAGAATCTGGCAGCGACACGTAGGTGGTTTTGTTGATGTTTTGTTTTGTTTTGTTTTCTCCCCCGGGGAAGTTATTGGTCAAAACAGAATGAGAAAGTCCTGGCCGGTAAAAGGAAGCCACACATACGGTAGATCTAGCTTTATTTTCCTCTTAGGAGCAACTAAAAGGCACTGGCAAAAAGAAATAAATAAAAATGAGTGGTGACTCATGCTCTTCACTCAAGGGACTTGATGTTCCAGCCGTGAAATAGACAGGTGTTCCCGCGGTCAACCAGCAAGCCCCGCTGGACAAGCACTGCGCGTTCGGTGTCCTCAGAACACGGGTTTGAAACACCCGGCAGAGAATGTCAGGCTAGGAAGCGTCACGCACCTGCAGGAGTCTGAGGTCATGTAGCAATTTATAGGACACAGATCCGCCACTACTCCAGCAGATGTTCCCTGGCAGGAGAGGGGCAAAAGCTGTCATCAGCCTCTGTCATCAGAGGGACACACTGTCTCCTAATTCACTGAGGGAGACGCGAGGCAGTAGAGCAGATCCGGACAGTGTGTTGTTCAGGAGATGGGCAGAATCGTTGGCCATAGTCGTGTCCCAGCCCCACGTGACAGGGACTGCGGTGTGATGAGCTCTGCCACGGATGTCCCATTTGTCACTTGGAGCAATCCCATCGTGTCACTACTGAGTCCCCCTTAGCATCCGCGCAGAACACAGTCACCCACAAAGTGCTTCTGGAAGGCCGCTGTGTCCCTGAGATGGAACTGAGCTGGTGAAATTGATCCTGCTCAGCTCTGCACGACAGTTGAGAAGAGACACCTGTCATAGGAAGCTGACAAAGGATGGGAAACAGAAGAGAATCCACAGCAGCGCATCCATGACAATAAGGGGAGAGATGCGGAAGACACAACAGCCTCGGGAATGGGCAGAGACAGCCGTGGCTTCTGGGAAACAGAAGCCCAGACAGCAGGCTGGGGTGCAGACATCGGAGGGGTACAGACATTGGAGGGGTGTAGAAATCGGAGGTGCAACTTTAATAGGAATTTCAACCCATTTACTCAGCTCTGGAGTATGATGATCAGTAGATTCTTTCTCCCATTCTCCTTCAAGTAATAGGTACCGATAACCAAAGTTCTTCTCCCTCTCTCTCTTCAATAAAGAAATTTTAATTTATCTCAACTCCATGTTTGTCACCCGCTTGCTCTACCAGTATGCCTGCCAACACGCAAGAGAGCATGACAATGCAAAATAAGACTGACGTGCTTCCTTCCTGGGGGACCCGAGTAATTTTGGAATGATATGATCCATGAAATGTTGGGCAAAGATATCAGACAGGATATAATCAAGTGTCACCGAGTGCACTAGAGGAAATAAGTGCCATGGCAGGTCAGGAGAGGGGGGAATCGGATGTCAGACCTGGAAAAAAAGAGGAGGTGGGCCAGCAAGGGCACCTTGAAGGAGAGAAAAGATCTGGGAGAAATGAAAGAGCACACAAGCCATTCAGGAGGTGGGCATTTTCACAGGGGTGACAGGGAAGACCCCGGAATGCCCCAGAGACTCCTGGGACAGAAAAGTAGATGTCGCCCCTGCAATCTGGTCATTGAATGAGAGGTGCAGCATGTACAGCTTGATGAACATGGATCTGGTCACTAAAAAGTGTGCTGATCACAAAGCATCTCGGTAATGAATGGGGCGTAGACCAATGGAGAATCATGGCTGGAATGTTCTATCTCACAGATGGAAAAGCTGAGACAGAGCCTTTGTAAATGGGCTGATACGGTTTATTTTTCCTCACAACTGTTACGTACCAAGATTGTTGGTGAGGAATCATTGTCTTCCCTTAAATCCAGGATGAATTTTTTTTTTTTTTTGGCAACATTAGAAACCAAAAGGAAAGATGTGTTGTAGAGAAGTGAACCCAAACTTTGCAATAAAATAGGGCCATTTATTTATTTTTTTATCATCTTGAATATAAACTCAAGCTTTTTAAAATGCAAGAAAGGTATAAAAGCAAATATAACACCTCCACCTGTCTCAGTTGCAGGGAATTGGGCACATCATATCCCGCAGCTGTCACAGCTACTGTGCACCCGATGATAAGCAAAAACCAAATTTAGTCTCCCTGCCTAATTCACAAAGTCAGTGCAGCCTCAAATCATCATTTCTCTAAATTACTGACCATATGAGGATATGACTTCAATTCCAATTTCTGCAATCTACATATATAAAAGCCTAATATGCAAAGTGTCCCCTTGGGAGTTCGACCTACTGGGAGTTCGATTACTTGCTACAATGTGCACTGACCACCAGGAGGCGGCATGGAACAAAGAAAGGAAGGCAGCGGAGAAGGAAGACCCCAGCTGGCAGCCAGCAGCCACCAGGGACCCTACCCGTGCACGAATTTTGTGCACTGGGCTTCTAGGAGGTTATATGACGAGACTTGCAGATATGATAATAATGTAAGAAAACTATTGTTTTTCCACCACAAATAAACTAGCTATAAGTTCAATAACCTTGGCAGGTTCACATTTGCTTAGTGTCCACATTAGCATAGAGAGAGCTGAAACACATATAAAGCTTCCAACCTTACAACATGCAAAAAAAAAACCCCACTAGATAAACAGCAATTTAATAACTTTTCTGGAACACATCATAGAATGGAGAAGAGCCACCAATTGGCTCAAAATCTAAGAAGAATCCAGATGCCAAAAAAGAAGATGAATCAGTCCGAAAGGAGAAGTCTGGCCAGCAGAGGGAGGGGAAGGCCAACACCACCTGCACAAGGTAAGATGCCGCCAGTGAGAACCCTCCGCTGAGGGGGTGGGCACAGGGACAGAGACAGACCAGACAGGGTGAGGACCATGGGGAGACCACCTCCTCAGACAGAACTTCTCTGTGTCAGTCCTCCTGACACTGACGAGAGATACAGCGGTACCTTGAGATACGAGTTTAATTTGTTCCGTCACCTTGAGGCGTGGGAAACTATGAGATGCTCGAGTCAAGGTAAACTGGTGGGTTGTGTGCAGCCGGCCGATCCCCGTGATGACTCCTATCTCAAATGTTGCTCGTATTTCAAAGCAAACATCGCTCCCTCGACGGCTCATATCTCAAAAATCTCGTATGTTAGGGCACTCGTATCTCGAGGTACCACTGTACTGGGAAAATCCTGAGACATCCTCCCTCATGCAGGACTGAAGGAGGGGAGTATAGCAGCCATGGCAAGAAATGTGAGCACCTTCTCACCTGCCTCTCTTGTGGAACAAAACCCTTAGCTGGGTACGGGAGGGGGCTGGGAGTGGGAGACCGGCAGGATACATGAGCAGTCAGGCACATAGCTAAGAGAGGAGCGGGCCATGTCCCCAGGACCCAGGGGTAGTGTCCTGCTTTAGACTGAGGCTTATTCAGAACATCAGAGATCACACACACACACACACACACACACACACACACACACACACGCTGCCAGGTTAGCAAGCATCTAGTAGCATATAACATACAGGCAGGAGACAGACTCTCTCTTGGACATAGCTCACAGGGGAGACCAAAAACAAAAAGATGCAGAGGATATTGAAAAATAAAAAAAAAAGCCTTTTGGCAAAGCAACTTCCACCCTACACACCATATATTTCTAAAGGACGTGTGTGTGTGTGTGTGTGTGTGTGTGTTGAATTCCTTTATTTTTCTTTTTTAATCTTTTTTTTTTGTTGAAAGTATTACATCTGTTCCCTTCTACTCCCCATCGGCCTCAGACTAACTCACGTCTCCACACGAACGGCCATCCAGAAGCAGAGCATGCTCACTGCCATGTGTGAAAAAGAGCAACCTCGGTGTCTGTAGTCGTAAAGGAGACGTCTGGCTTTCAACAGCAACGTTTAGAAAGTATACAAATAGGCGAGATAAAACAACACTCCCCCAAGGAAGGAAGCAATCATCCGGACAGGACTCAGATAGACCCCGCATCTTGAAATATCTGACAGGGATTTAATAACCATGATAAACATGTTAAACATTAACAGAAAAAAATGTAGCATGAAAGACCAGATGTAATGCTAGCAGAGAGAGAAAAACTTTAAGTAACATGGAAATACTGAAAATGGAAATCAGAATAACAGAGATGAAGATGGACTTCTAGGAGATTGCTAGCAGACTCCATACAGCTACAGAAAATATAAATGGCCGAGACCGGTTTGGCTCAGTGGATAGAGCGTCGGCCTGTGGACTGAAAGGTCCCAGGTTCGATTCCGGTCGGGGGCATGTACCTTGGTTGCGGGCACATCCCCAGTGTGGGGTGTGCATGAGGCGGCAGATCGATGTCTCTCTCTCATCGATGTTTCTGACTTTCTATCCCTCTCCCTTACTCTCTGTAAAAAATCAATAAAATATATTTTTTTAAAAAAAGAAAATATAAATGAACTTGGAAATCTATAGAAATTACCAAAATTGAAAGAGCTGTGGAAAACACGGGTCTAACAGAGGTGGTAGTTGAAAGTAGAGGAGAAGGGAGAAGAGGGCATAAGAAGTATTTGAAAAACTAAATGCCTGTTGAACTTTGCTTGACAAGCCAGTCCTTCCAAAGGCCAAATCTCCTTACAAAACTCTCCACACACTCTAATTTATTTGTTTAAATGCTCTGATCCCTTGTAAAGTGACAAGTATAACATACCGATTAACTATAGAGCAGGTTTGGGATTCAGCTACCCATCTCTCTCATTGCAGACCTTTTTTATGGCATTTGGCTAAGAACTCTAGTTCTGGTAGAAAATCTATGAGAAAAAATGATCAAGGACAATAAATTTAAAAAAAAAGAAACACAAAACCCCTCTGTATAGATTTAAAACAAATTAGATTATGAAATGCTCTAAGCTCTACAGTAAATAAACATACTTGTTTAATTTTTTTTTTTAATATTTTATTGACTTTTTTACAGAGAGGAAGGGAGAGGGATAGAGAGTTAGAAACATCGGAGAGAGACATCTATCAGTCGCCTCCTGCACGCCCCCTACTGGGGATGTGCCCGCAACCAAGATACATGCCCTGGACCGGAATAAAACCTGGGAACCCTCAGTCCACAGGCCGACGCTCTATCCACTGAGCCAAACCGGTTTTGGTTGTTTAATATTTTTTAAAGCAGTATGGCCTAATTCTGTTTGATGTAGTACCTCTTCTTTTTACATGAAAATTGTGTAAAAGTAAAATTAAAATGAATCAATGTGGGGTGATTATACACAAGGGCTTGGTTTTCCTTTATTTGGGGGTTTATTTTGGTTACTGGGCTTCCATGAACTGGCCCTTAACTATTTCCCAAACTGTATTGTTCTCCACTTCACTTTCTAGATTTTAGTCACAAATGTCTGTTGTCCTTTAAATGTTTGGAGTTCATTGACTCAAAATGTTTACTCTTTCTGTTCTTTCTTCTCAGGTGCTTTTCTGTTAGAAATTTATACAGCTTACTCCTTCATTTTAGTCAAGGCTCTTGCAAATATCACGACATTAGCAACTTTTTCTAAATTCCTGTCTCCCCCCGCCACCACTACCACCACCACTTTTCTTAATGCCTTTAGTGTGCTTTTTTTGTTCTTCATAACATTTATTGCTACATAATACTGCATTTTGCATTCTTTGTTTCCCATATGACTTTTATAGATGTCATACAGTCAGAGACTTTGTCCCCTATCTTAATCACTACATCCTCCTTGGCTAGGATGGTACCAGGTATCATTCTAGAATGACAGGCACTCAGAAACATGTTTGAAAGACTGAAAGATTAATGAATCGGCCTGAACACATCTATTCGTTTGCATTCTTCTTTGATCCATCCCTACTTGGCCTGCTAGTCTATGTCCTATCAGAGGAGACTCACTAATTGGGAAGCATTCTCCGTCTCTCAGTCTTAAAAGAGGAGTCATCACATAGTATAAATACCCTGTGACTTCAACAACTATAGTTCTTTTGCTCTAATTTTTTATTTCTTAATTGATCTCGCAATTTATGCAACGTAGGACCATATGAACATGTGCTCTGTTGATATCTTCCATAAAACATAGTATAAGATTGATCTGAATGATGTTGAGTAGCTTTCCTTTACTTTAAGGAAAGAAAAACTTATCTTGCTCTGAAAGGTTATTCACTAATTAAAAAATGTAAGAGTATTAAATTGTATATGGCAGAACAAAATATTAAAAGCTCTCTATCAATCACAACCCTAGATAAAATTAGCACATAATAGGCATTTGTGATACAGAAATATATCTAATGGTCATCCCCAGTACTCAGCACAGACTTTCAATAATTTGTGGCATTTCCTGAGTAACAGGAGTGCTTTTGGTGGGCCAATGAATGAAGCTGGAGTTTGCCTATCTAGCTTCCATGGAGACATCACCATAAAGACCCATCCTGTGAACAGAGGGTTGTAACTCTGGGCCAGGCTGACCTTAGAGGAGAGACGGTGGGCAGAGATTGAGTTCAAGTAGCCGAGCAAGTACCAGTCATGCCTGGGTCATGGAACCGCCATTAAAAACTCTGAACTCAAGGCTCGGGGCCTGGTTGGTGGACCCACCAGTGAACCTGCACAGAGATGTACATGACCCCACAGGGACAGAAGCTCCTGTGCACAGACCCTCCCATATGCATTCTAATATTTCTTTCTAAAAATAACAATCATATTTAATATATTAGAGTAGTGATGGAACCTAAAGTTATTAAGTCATGAGTGTAAGATTAAATGATTATGTAAATACTTGTATTTTACAGCTAAATTTTCTATTAGGATGCTACATTCTGACATTAATTCTCTGACACCATCTGGATGTCATGAAATTCATTTATTTTTATTTCTTCCTGATCCAAAAGTAAGTTAATTTGTTGCCTAGGTTTAAGGAAGGGGAAGAGGTAAATCCCTTGAACCGTTATGAATTATTTATCTTTTCTAAAATTTAAGTCCATGGAAAAACTACTTTTTGAAATGTTTTATATCTTTTTTATGTTTTGTTCAAGCAGTTGAAAAAGTACTAATTTTTTATTCACATTTTTTCAATTGTTATCATGAAGTTTTAGTTATTTTATAATAACTATGTAACTCTTTAAAATAAAATACAAAAATATTTAAATTTTTTAAGAATTAAATGCATTAAACATGAACTCTCACTCTCTTATTCACTATCTTCCTCTTAAATATTCTTTTTTTTACCCTGACTCCTACACAAGAAAGATTTTGCACTGATGGAAAAAGAATGCAAAGCCATAGGTTTTAAGAGAAAGGTTTGTGACTCTAGAAGTAAGCAGGCAAAACTTGGCAAAACTGACAATCTACCACTTCAAATGGCATGTAGCTGGACTGGATATTTTTTAACAGGGAAAAAAAAAGAGTTAACTGCCCATTTTTTACAAAGCACATAAAGGCCTGAGATAATGAAGAAGAAACACACACACACACATACATACACACACACACACACACACACTGTGGGTAAGTAGATAAAAATAGTTGTTAATAAAGTTGAGTTGACTGATGAACAAAAAGATAGATACAGAAGCAGTAAAGCATCAAACAGACTGTCAAATTACAGCAGGAAGGTTAAGGAGAGGTGGGGTAGATAAGAGATCAATCAAAGAACTTGTATGCATGCATATAAGCATAACCAATGAACACAAGACACTGAGGGGTTAGACTATGCCTGGGAGGGGGAAGGGGCAATGGGAAGATATGTATACATATATCACATTAATAAAAATTTTTTATAAAAAAAATAAAGTTGAGTTGAGGATTAGAAACATTTTAAAATAGGCTCTCTGTCAAATCACCAAACTGGGCTTTTGGAATATTGAGAGACATCATTATGTCTAGGTCTCAACATGTAGGTTTTCAAACCAAACACTTTGACCATGTTAGCTGTGTGAATCTGGGAAGGTCAGTTAACCCACCTGTGAAAAATGAAGGTAATGTAATAACTGGCATGAGGACCACTGATAATATGAACACCTAGCTCATCATTGGCACCAGAGAATGACAGCTAACCTACTTTGAATGACCCTAGACCGAGGGTTATGAATGTGAGAGAAATGCTTAAAGGAATGAAGCTAGATTTTTACAAAGGTTGCTATGGACTATGGATTATTAGATATGGATAGCCTTCATCTTTCCAAGTATGAACATAAAGGATGGAGTTTGTTTACAAATGATGTTTTAGCTGTTCATCTTTTGTCCTAGACCTGATGCCTCTCTGAGCCAAAACCACATAACTTTATGCTTGTCCAGGTTATATAAGTGAAAAATCCACTCTGGCCGAAACCGGTTTGGCTCAGTGGATAGAGCACCAGTCTGTGGACTGAAAGGTCCCAGGTTCGATTCCAGTCAAGGGATTGTACCTTGGTTGCAGGCACGTCCCCAGTAGGGGGCATGCAGGAGGCAGCTGATCAATGTCTCTCTCTCTCTCTCATCGATGTTTCTAACTCTCTATCCCAGTCCCTTCCTCTCTATAAAAAATCAATAAAATATGTATTAAAAAAAAAAGAAAACTCCGCTCTGCTACATAATCACCAGGAAGAAGAGAAAACTCCTTTATTCTTCTAATTTCCTGGGAGAATCATGTCAAGATGATGTGGGAGAGATAGGAGGAAAACTCCCATATTTAATCTAGTTTCTCTGTACATTTCAATCTACACGATAAAGAACATTTGAGACCGTTTCATTGACTCTGTAATAGAAACATGAAACGATCACCACCCGTTTCAGTGGTTCAACAGTTCCTCATCTATTTATCTCAGAACACAGCCCCGAGAAACCGGGAGCCCAGGAAGCAGGCAATGGAATGCTAAGTTGAACTTGAGTGTTTGAAACGATATCTTTTAACATTTCTCAAACTGTCAGATATTATAACAAAGACAATGAGAGCAGCCTTAAAAATGGTCACTACCCCTTCACTTCAGGAGATATACTTAGAGGAGTAATTATGGCTACTGATTTAACTATTACAATAATAGGTTACTTCTTTTTTTTTAATATATTTTATTGATTTTCTACAGAAAGAAAGGGAGAGGGATAGAGAGTTAGAAACATCGAGGAGAGAGAGACATCGATCAGCTGCCTCCTGCACGCCCCCTACTGGAGATGTGCTCGCAACCAAGGCACATGCCCTTTATTGGAATCGAACCTGGGACCTTTCAGTCCACAGGCTATTGCTCTCTCCACTGAGCCAAACCGGTTTTGGCATAGTACTTCTTGAAATTATTATTTTCTGAGACAAACAAAACGTTTGGCTCATGCTTACAAAGTTAAATTTTTTTTTTCATAGCCTGCCTTCTTGTAAAACAGCTCACAATTATACCAAATATTTCTCAGGATAAGTCACTAGAGAGACTTTTTAGTCCAGGAAAGCTGAGGTGCCTTAGCTTTCACGCCATTTGCCACACTGAGTGAACCTGAGTGTCGGCGTCAGCTAATAACCACTCTCAGAAGCAAGCTGAACAAATCTGGGCTCAGACCTCCTCTTAATTACTCTGCACTTTATCCCGCGAGCTGTGTTCAACTGAACACACCTTAATCTTCGCAGCCACAAATGGAAACTGCCTTTCCTTGGCTTAATCTCCCTCTTAGCCTTCTGCAGCGGCTGGCTGTCACAGCCAGGGATTTGGGGACAGTCCTTCCTGGATGAAGGAAGTGGGCCTCCGAGGCTGGGATCAAGGGCTTTGCAGCGACCTTGAACTTTCTGAGGCCGATAGTCACTTTCCCTCCGTAATGAACGGAAGGCGCTGTCACGCTGGAAAGCCACCGCCTGAAAAATATCAGCCGCCCCGGCTCCACGTGCGACTTAAATGTCAAAATGCACCAGCGTGTTCTGTTTTCCTCGGATGAGTTTTGTTTTGTTTTAAAGCTGCGCTATGCCTTCTGTGTAACGCACTTGTTTATAAAACAACATGTGTTGCCATGTTTATGTTTACATGAGTCCAATAAAAACTGTTGGAAAACCGGAATGCATTGCAAGTGCTTTGGGTGTTTGCTTTGACTAAGGGAGGTTTCATTCCAGGGAGATGGCAGAATACACTCGAAATGTTTATCCAAATTGACATAAGTCTTATTGTAACTCTTGCACAAAAAATGCTTGCTGAAACTCCCGCACACCTGACCACCTCCCTTCTGGGTTCTTTCTCTCCGATGCTATCGCTTTCTGAACTTGCTGTAAACACGTTACTCATCATAAAACACAAGGACATAAAACACAGTGAGTATGGAATGAGGCAGGCAAGGCCGGGGCATATAATCACCTGTGAGGAGCTGGGAAGATCAGCAGAAAGAGCTTGCCAATCGATTAGCTTTTTTTTTTTTTTTAATATATTTTATTGATTTTTTACAGAGAGGAACAGAAAGGGGTAGAGAGTTAGAGACATCGATGAGAAACATGGATCAGCTGCCTCCTGCACGCCCCCCACTGGGGATGTGCCCGCAACTAAGGTACATGCCCTTGACCGGAATTGAACCTGGGACCTTTCAGTCTGCAGGACGATGCTCTATCCACTGAGCCAAACTGGTTTTGGCTCCATTAGCTCTTGGTTTGTCGCCTATCAGCTACCAGGCTTCAGGATGGCACAGTCAGGGATTTGGGGACAGTCTTCCAGGATGAATGAAGTGGGCCCTCTGAGGCTGGGATCAACGGCTTTGCAGCGGCCTTGAACTTTCTGAGGCTGATTGCTCTGAAGATTCGGTGTGATTTTGCACCATATTAGCCATCATTTGTTTCTACTGTTTGCCTAGGCCCCGTGATAAATCTTCACCTCAATCTATTGTCACCACCTCTATGGGAAGTGGGTATTATCAGCCCAGTTTCACAGATAAAGCATTTGAGGCCCAGGGAACCTAAGAAACTAGGCCAATGCACCCAAACCGGTTTGGCTGAATGGATAGAGCATTGGCCTGTGGACTGAAAGGTCCCAGGTTCGATTCCAGTCAAGGGCATGTACCTGGGTTGTGGGCACATCCCTATTAGGGGGCATGCAGGAGGCAGCTGGTCCATGTCTCTCTCCCATCGATGTTTCTAATTCTCTATCCCTCTCTCTTCCTCTCTGTAAAAAAATCAATAAATTAAGAGAAAGAAAAAGAAACTAGACCAATGCTACTCAGCCATCCAGAAAAATGGAATGGGCCACACAGAGAAGCGGGCTTCAGGAAGAGTCTTCCTTTCTCAGGGTCTCAGCTGTGTAGAAGGGACTCACAGAGAGGACACTCTCCCTCCCCTCTCCTCTCTCTGTGGCTGCCATAGGGACAGGGCACAGCTGCCTGGTCCGGCCTGTGATACCTCTGGGACTACAGCTCCTCATAAGACAACAGCACTCTTCCAGAAACATGTTCATACTATTTTCACTTGCTGGTTTTGGGTAACTGTCAAGTGCACCTCAAACCCAAGCCCAAAGTGACGACACCCCAAGAACAGAAACTTCTTAATAAAGAAGCAAAAAAGTATACACTCAGTTTTACAGAAGTAAAAAAATTGTGGAAAACTACTAAGACTCCAAAAACATTTTGTTAATTATTTGTGAAACATTGAACAGAAGAGTTCAACATCCTGGTCAAAGAGGAAGTTCTCCAGCAGCACGGAAAAGCAACCCTGTCACTCCTGCAAGGAGACTCAAGACTCAGTGTTTTAAACCCAAACCAGGGTACATTGTGGGAACCCCTTTCATGTCCCGCGTGGTTCCCGATTCACGGTTCGGGATCTGGAAGAGGCCGCGCACAAATGAAAAGAGAGACTAGGAAAGTATTAATTTGGTGATATTGGGGAGCCTTCCTCTAGTGCAGCGGTTCTCAACCTGTGGGTCTCGACCCCTTTGGGGGTCGAATGACCCTTTCACAGGGGTCGCCTAAGACCATCAGAAAACACCTATTTCCCATGGTCTTAGGAACCAACAGACGACTCCTCGGTGTAGCAAAGTGTAGCCATGTAGTTTACTGTTGTCATATGAAGACTGTTACCCATGCTACACCACGATTCAAGACAAAATTTCATATATTTATAATTAGAAATAAATATTTCACCATATATAATTACATAGTGTTTTTGTGATTAATCACTATGCTTTAATTATGTTCAATTTGTAACAATGAAAATACATCTGCATATCAGATATTTGCATTACAGTTCATAACAGTAGCAAAATTACAGTGATGAAGTAGCAACGGAAATAATGTTATGGTGGGGTCACCACCACATGAGGAGCTGTCTTAAAGGGTCAGGGCATTAGGAAGGTTGAGAACCACTAATTTACATGATTGTTTGATGGGGAAGTTCATTGTCTCCATTAGAGAGGGGGTGGCTGGCTCTGACCTTTCAGAGCTTGCAGGTTGACCAGCCTTCTGGGTTCCCTGTCCACACTTTCTATTAGGGAGACAATGATTGGTTTCTTGTGGTGCATTGGGTTCCAACGACAGGAGCCAAGCATTGGTGTTCAGGATATCTATGTCTGAACAGTTAACACCCATTAGTTCCTCAAAGAATATAAGCAAAACAGAAGAAACCTCTCTCTCAACTAGAAAGTAGCTGAGAGAGAATTCCTAAACGATCCAAAACAGACTTCTGAAATTTCTTCTCTTTTCTGTAAAGAATCAACTATAAAAATAAGAAATGTTTCATGCCATTTCTGTAACTAAAGTCAATCAGGAAAAAGAAAAAGCTTTTTAAAAAACTTCTCTGAATTCATTTGCTAAAATATTTTTATTGATTTTTAGAGAGGAAAGGAGTGGGAGAAAGAAACATCAGTGATGAGG
The DNA here is from genome assembly GCA_004026805.1 of Lasiurus borealis. NCBI lineage: Eukaryota > Metazoa > Chordata > Mammalia > Chiroptera > Vespertilionidae > Lasiurus > Lasiurus borealis. The sequence goes on along the minus strand of PVJN01033419.1, from coordinate 5,521 downwards.
GAGAATCACTGATTGGCTGCCTCCTGCATTGCCCCCCACCGGGGATCAAGCCTGCAACTCGGGCGTATGTCCTGATTAGCAATCGAACCATGAACTCCTGATTCCTAGGTTGACACGCAAGCTGAGCCATGCCCCCGGGGCTAATTCTTTAAATGCCTGGAAATGTGATCCAAGAGCAAACTTTCCTTGGCATCCTTCCGTGCTTGTGGAGAAAATGCCTAATTAGGATTAATAACTGAAACCTGCCCACCTCAAAAACATGAAACCTATTGAAGGACACTTCAGTCGTTTCCATGTATTAGCCGCCGTGAATAATGCTGCAATGAACATAAGGGTGCCAGTAAATGTTTTCAAATTTTCGAGTAGATACTCAGAAGAAAGGGGTCATATAATAACTCTTGTCTTAATTTTTTTGAGTAACCTCCATACTCTTTTTCTCTTTCTATGCTCCAGTCTCGATTCTATAGCTAGATTGGTATTTCTAAAAATAAAATATGACCACGGTAGATTAAAACTCTCAAGTGGCCGCCCATTAATTTAAAGTTTACAGTCTTTAGTCTGCCCTACAAGACTCCCACCCACCATGACTCAGTCCTCTCTTACCTCTCCATGTAGGCATCTCTCACCGGGCCCCTGACAAGCCAAACTTCTTTCACAATCTACTCATAAATTGTTCTCACCTGTGGCTTTCTCTTAGCAACATATTTCTTTCCCTACGCTGCTTTATCTACACAGTTCCCGCCAATGCTTAAGGTTTTTATCTGATAATTACTCTGTAGAAAAAAAAAAAGTTCTGGTACTTCTGTTTGAGTTATCTTCTATCTAATATATATTTCCATAGAGTCCTGTACTCATCAAACCACTAACATTAATATTTTTAAAGTCTTTATTTCATCTATAGTTTCTCAAGAATCTCAAATTCCATGAAAAGCATTTAAATATTGTCTTTTAAAATATATCCCTTAGCCCATACCCTGAGACCTATTATTTAAAAAATAAATATTTGTTGAATAAAAGAATGGATGTCTCACTATCCCTGAACATGCCACTTTAAACCTGACATTTATGAACAATTTTTTTTTTAATTCTATTTAGAGTGTTAGCTTGCAAAAAGAGCTAACTGCCAAAACCGGTTTGGCTCAGTGCATAGAGTGTTGGCTATGGACTGAAAGGTCCCAGGTTCGATTCTGGTCAAGGGCATGTACCTTGGTTGCGGGCACATCCCCAGTAGGGGTGTGCAGAAGGTGGCTGGTCAATGTCTCTCTCTCATCGATGTTTCTAACTCTCTATCACTCTCCATTTCTCTCTGTAAAAAATCAATTAAAATATATTTTTTAAAAAAGAGCTAACTACTCAATTTTAAAGTAATATCTCATTTTTACAACATAAGTAGAATTTATTACATAAAACTGAGTTCACTCTAAAAGTAATTTTTCTGTTCTTATAAAAACGTATAACATCTCTTTGTATCTCCAAACTTTGAAATTTGTCTTATCTTAAAACTCAAAAACCATTACACATTGGATAATTGTCAATTCAGACCTGTCCGGTATGCTCAGTGGTTGAGTATCAACCCAGGAACCAGGAGGTCACGGTTTGATTCTGTTCAGGGCATGTGCCAGGGTTGTGGGCTCAGTCCTGGATTGGGGCTCAATCCCCAGTAGGGGTTGTGCAAGAGGCAGCCGATCTATGTTTCTCTTTGATCACTGATATTTCTCTCTCTCCCTCTTTCTGAAATGAATAAAAACATCTTTTTAAAATAATTTATCAATTCTGCTATTTTTCAAGGAATCTGCTCCCTCTAATTTGGTTACTATTTTATTAAAATATAGGTTCCCAGTAAAACATGTGAGAAGATACCATTTTTACAAGAAGTACAAAACAAACTATACTTTCTTTGCAATTATTCTTTCCAGGGCGTGAAATTAGACCAAAATCTTCAATATACAGTGTGACATAAAGCCTATTAAACCCCCTTTCTGGGAGGTTGGAGACCATCACTCATGTACATTGGCAATTATTCCCTTCGGTGCATGAGGCTACACTTTTCCATGTAACCCTTCTGGAACAAAGCTTCAAAAGGCCTGGCCTCCATCTACCTCTAAGCTCACTTTTAAGAAGTATATTTTTACTTTTTTGTAAATAGAAAACTCAGAATGAAATGTCAGTCCTCTAAATCAATTTTTCTGGAAGTGATATCTGAGGACTGGCTTTGGGAATTTGTTTAAAATTCAAATTTATGGGCCACATATAAAAACTATAGTAAGACGGCCTCCAGTGATTAATGTTTTGTAATAGTAGCAGGAGGGAAACCTCTTAATAGTGTATTTCTCATATGAAACTACTCTTTACACATAACTTTGTAGGGGATAGGAGGATTTATTTTGGAAATAAATATTTTATAAACATTTACTATAACTATACTTTCCTATTATTTCAGCAAATAAACCCCTTTATTTGAAGAATATAACAAAATGCCCCAGGGTGTAAAAGAATTAAAAACAAAAGGCTATAGAAACACTGTGTTTGGACAAGAGAAAAAAAAATCATTTGAGGCAAATAATTGCCTATGAAATTCGCTTACTGGGCACATATTTCATTTAGAATAAAATTTATAAGTTCATTTAGGCACTATACCATGTAAAAATGCATTATCATCTATAAATTGATGTTTACAAGCTCTTTTGTCTTGTTTCCCAGAAAAACATAACATTATACTGATTTGGTTTTTATGAAAACGAATAGTATATTTAACATGCTGTATATTTTTAGGCATATGACTTTATTCATAGTATCTAAAACTATATGCAGGTACAGGCATGTTCTATTAGCATTGAATAATCCAAACTCTTTAAATACAGTGGTACCTCGAGATACGAGTGCCCTAACATACAAGATTTTTGAGATACGAGCCATCGAGCGAGCGATTTTTGCTTTGAAATACGAGCAACAGTTGAGATAGGAGTCATCGCGAGGATTGGCCGGCTGCACACTACCCACCAGTTTACTGCGACTCGAGCGTCTCATAGTTTCCCACGCCTCAAGGTTACGGAACGAACTAAACTCGTATCTTGAGGTGCCACTGTAGTATCATAATGTGTGTTTACAATCCTCTTTGCTGGCCCAGGCCACTGCAACCACGTGAACAGCAGACACGTGAGCAGCCTGCTCCTGCCCAAGGAGCAGCAGCTGTGTGAGTAGCCAGTTCCCCCGTCTGAGGAGCAGCAACCACATGATCAGCTAGCCCCATCCGAGGATCAGCAGCCCGCCCACTGCTGAGAAGTGGCAGCCCCACCCAGCCGGCCCCCCTCTGAGGAGCAGCAGCTGCACGAAGCCCACACCCTGCACCTGTCCAAAGAGCAACAACACTTGCAAGGCCCTCACAAAGACGGTGACTCTCTTCTTGTTGCTGAAAACGATAATATTGAAAGTCATTCATAAAATACTGACAACGCGTTAGACTTGGTTTCCTGAAATGATATAAAAATGCCAGGTAGTCTTCACAATAAACTTGAGAGATAGGTTCATATTATCATCCCTAAATGAAACCAATGATATTGTGCACTGAAGCTAATAATCGTAGTTGGAGCACTTGAGATAAATCTGTCTGACTCTCTGATTGTCTATTAATTAAAATTATTTCCTAACCTGTGTTTTCAAAAATTTGCAACACGAAATTTTACATCTGTGATTATTATTGTCTGTCAGGGAAAAGAGTGGATAATAGAGAAGCCCCAATATTTTGAAGGTTACATGGCTTATATGAATACATTGGACTGGAAATAGAAGATCATCCAGCTGTTTCCTATAGAGCAACAGCCTATGGAACTGAGTAAGATTCTATTCCTGTCATACTCTTTTTTGCTTTAACTGCAAAGAATGAGTTTATGAATCCTGACATTATCTTTAGGACCGTCTCAGAATTTTAAACTATAATAACAAAAAGCATAATATGCTAATTAGACAGACAGCCGAACGACCTTCCGGACATCATTCCAGACTAAGCCATGGTGGCGGGATTCAAGTCAGAGGCAATTAGGGGCAATCAGGCAGGCAAGCAGAATGGTTAGGCACAATCAGGCAGGCAGGAGAGCAGTTAGGGGCAATCAGGCAGGCAAGCAGAATGGTTAGGCACAATCAGGCAGGCAGGAGAGCAGTTAGGGACAATCAGGCAGGTAAGTGAGTGGTTAGGGGCAATCAGGCAGGCAGGCAGAATGGTTAGGGGCAATCAGGCAGGCAGGCGAGCAGTTAGGGGTGATCAGGGAGGCAGGAAAGTGATTAGGGGCAATCAGGCAAGCACGTGAGTGGGTGAGTGATCCCTGTGGGATCAGGCCTAACCTGGCAGTTAGACATCCCCCAAGGGGTCTCAGATTGAAAGACGGTGCAGGCTAGGCTGAGGGGAAGCCCCACCTGCATAAATTTCATGCACCGTGCCTCCGATACTTATATAAAGCAGAATCTAACTAAAAATACCCCCTTCCATTTATATGGCTTTTTATCTTATTAATCTTAACTGTTTCTCGTGTATCTTGATTTATACTACTTATACTATTCTTTGGAACCTCCAATGGATGTTGGTCTAGCCCTCACTCTCTATGCAAATAAAACTGTTACACTGAGAGAAATCCTCTCCTGTGACCTAACTTCAGTCAGGTTCCTCTCCTCTGTGCACTCCACGAGGCCCAAGCTCAGGCTTCCGTCTCTGTCCTGGTTCAGTACAGTTTTAGTAAGAATCCTGTTGAGTTTATTTAGAGGGAATTCCACCTTTGATATGTGATCACCCAGAATACCTGACTAAATTCCTCTCCCCACACCATCCCCAGGTGATGTCTAAGCACCCTGGACTGCCTCCAGTTAGAATCCTCTTACCTGAGTATAGCAAGAATTAGCCTACTTTGTTAGTCTAAATCCTAATAATTTTCCACCTACCAATCACTCTGTCCCTTCCTCTCCTTGGCTATAAATCCTGACTTTTCCTTGCGGTATTTGAAGTTGAGCCCAATCTCTCTCTTCCAGTGCAAAACCCCATGGTAGTAATCCCTTTGAATGAAATCTTCTTTACTATCTTTAACAAGAATCAGAGTAATTTATTTATTTTTCTTTAATGTCTAATTAGGTTTATCACAAACTTACTAAAAAAAAAATCAACATAGTCCAAGAAAATCCCCTCAGGATTCAGATAGGTGACTAATTAATCTTTTATCTCTCAAAATTTTACTAGCAACCTGAATCTTAAGATGGAATGGATAGCAAAAAAACAATTATTATGAGAACAAATGAGAAATTGATAGGAAAATCCCATCTTTCAATTGAATTATCAGCAAAAAAAAGAACTTTCTTTCATTAATAAGCTAACTAATAAAATGTTCTCTTGAAATCAGTATCAAGAAAAAAAATAACATTAATTACTTGAAGGGTCCTTTTTAAAGTAACTGAATGTAATATGTAGGTAGGGAATCATTGCTAGTGAGGGAGAAATGATGGTTGAAATGCCTAATAAATGTGTAATGGAAGCTGTAAG
>PVJN01033418.1:0-23450 GCA_004026805.1 Lasiurus borealis | reverse complement strand
GCCTCTCAGCCCTGGCTCCAAGGCAGGACTCACAGCCTAGCAGGGGGCTATGGCGAGGACACTGGGTGCTGGGTGCTGGGGGGCCTCAGGAGCCTGAGGGATGGGCGGGAAGGAAGAGCTGGGCCAGAGCTGGGCCATCAGCTCCCCTCAAAGACCCTTCCTTCTCTCCATCACTCCCCCCTGACCCCCCTTCTTCCTGCACCTGAAGCCCATGGACATCAAGGGCTCCTTCCCTTTTCAGGGGCTCCGTGACCAACGCCCCAAAAGGGCAGCAAGGTCATGGAGCTTCTACTTCCAGAGCTATAGGGCCACGAGAGGACCTATACCCAGCGCCAGCTCCAGAATCTTCCATGGGCTCCTCACCGTAGCCCCTCACCCTGGATGCAGGACGGAGCCGGCAAGGTGCACAGGGGTAGACCATGTGCCACATCCTCACGCAGCTACGGCCACACCAGGATCCCGTGCCGTGGGGGGTCACTCTGGAGGCTTGACCCCTGCCCATGCCGCTCGCTCAGAAGATGGTTACTCTGTGCAGAGACTCAACCTGCCATCCAAGCCACCAGGGCCCGACAGAGGGGCCTCCTGAGCTGACCGCTCCTGGTGAAATGCCCCTGCGTCCAGCCTGCACCCCCAGATGGAGAGGCACCCTCCGGGCTTTTCTGGGCGCCGAGCACCACCCCCGGGGCAGGGCTGCGCCACCGAAGAGACCGGTTCCTCCCGGTTGGAGCGTGACCGGCACTGAAGGTGTTGGGCTCCGTAGAGGCCGCTCCCCGCCTCTCGCCGGAGCCCATAAATCAGAGCCTGCGGCCTAACGGCCGTGATGCTCCCTAATCACGGCCCCGCAATATTAATAAGGCTGCTTAATGCACCCGCTTCCTTCTAAATTGTCACATAAAATTTTGGTAAATGTCAGACACATCATTTAATAGGGAACGGTGTTTTACTGCCGGGAGCCGGGGGCTGAGAGGGAGGCGGGGGACCGAGGCCACCTTAGGGCTCCGAGCGCTCTAGCGGGGACCCCACCCGGGACCTTCGTCCTCACAGAGCAAGACGCCCGCTGGGTCCTGGTGGGACACGGGGACAATGACCCTGAAGCGGAGGAGGGGAGCAGGTGTTCACTGAGAAGGGCGGTGCCGGGCTCGGGCTGCACACGGGGTGTCCCTTATATCCAGACGGACCCCCGGGTGTGGGGATCCCAGTCTGGAAGAATAGATAGATGACAGGTGAGTGGAGGGGTAGATGGATGGATGGATGAATAATGGATGGATGGATGGATGGAAGGAAGGATGGGTAGATGGATGAATAATGGATGGATAGATGGAAGGAAGGAAGGATGGGTAGATGAATAATGGATGGATGGATTGATGGATGGATGGAAGGATGGGTGGAAGGATGAACTGATGGATGAATGGAAGGATTGGTGGATGGATGGATGGATAGAAAGAAGGATGGGTAGATGGATGAATAATGGATGGATAGATGGATGGATGGATGGATGGATGGAAGGAAGGAAGGAAGGATGGGTGGATGGATGGATGGATGGAGGGATGTATGAGCAGCTGGATAAGAGGTAAGAAAAGGCGGTGGGTGAGCCTGGGCAGCGGGTGAGGGAGCGGTGTCCAGTGTCGCCACCTCCCAGCAGAGAGCAGGGCTTCCTCGGGGACAGGGGACTCCGCACCGGGCAGGACGCGGAGCCTGAGGAAACTGTGCACCCGAGATGTGAGCTTCTCCGGAGAGGAGGCCCAGGCAGAGTCGGGACCCAGCAACATCCGCTCTCTCCATGTTCCTCCCGGGCGGATGTCACCACCGGCCACGTGGCACTGCGGTGCCCACCTCGCAACTCCGGCGGGCGACGTGACCTATGAGGGGCTCCCATCCCCCTGGGAAGGAGAGGCTCCAGGCTCCAGAAGTCCAAGGCCTCAGGGAACGAATTCCCACTGAGGGTCAGAGGCACTCCGGGACATTGTGGGGGAGGGGGAGGGAGAGGGTAGGGAGAGGGAGAGAAAAAGGAAGAGGCGCAACAGGAGGAGGGCTTTGTGGGAATAAACGATTCCGTTATTCCTGAGCATTTGCACCAGCTCAGATGCCCTGTCCAGCTGGCAGCCTTTAGCTCCTTCCTAACACTTCTCAACTCTTCTCCCACCTCCCCGAGGACAGGGGGAGGGTGAAGGCCCTTTCTCTCCAGCACGCTGCCAGCCACACATGCCGGAGATGCCCGTGTGAAATGGCTGCGAAGTGGCGGGCAGGTGCCACGGGTCTACCACTTGGCATGCGGTAGCCGGGCTAAGGGACAGCTGCTTCCACCAGCACACACACCAGTGCCTCTCCGGCCCCAGAGCCCTGACAGCAGCCCAGCCCGGAGACAGGCACCTGCCCCCAGCCTCCAGCTGCTCCTGCGGGGCCACCCTCCGGGCAGAAGGCAGGGGCGCAGAGAAGCTGGAGAGCTGCAGGTGACGGCGATGTTTAGATACAACCAGTGCCCAGCAGCCCGGCTGGCGGGCTCAGTGATTGTGTGTTGACCTATGAACCAGGAGGTCAGGGTTTGATTCCTGGTCAGGGCGCATGCCCGGGTTGTGGGCACGATCCCCAGCAGGGGGCATGCAGGAGGCAGCTGATCAATGACTCTCTCTCATCATCTCTCTCCCTCTCCCTTCCTCTCTGAAATCAATATAAACATATGTATTAAAAAATACAGTGGTACCTCGAGATACGAGTTTAATTTGTTCCGTAACCTTGAGGCTTGGGAAACTATGAGACGCTCGAGTCGAGGTAAACTGGTGGGTCGTGTGCAGCCGGCCGATCTGCGCGATTACTCCTATCTCAAATGTTGCTCGTATTTCAAAGCAAAAATCGCTCGCTCGACAGCTCGTATCTCAAAAATCTCATATGTTAGGGCACTCGTATCTCAAGGTACCACTGTAATACAAAACAGTACAGAGCAGATTTCCTTTAAAAGTAATTGCAGCAGGTGGAAATCATTCTAGAAAACTCTCCCATCAGGAGCGCGCCCAGGGGACCGGGCAGTTCTGGTCCTCCTCTGCCTGCTGGGTGAAGCGGAGACCAGGTGGTGCCCCTGTCAATGGCAGGGCCGGCCATGGTGCTAATCCTCACCATCCATCCATCCATCCATCCATCCATCCAGAAAACTCACGGAGTGCCCGGCCCCTGGCTGACAGTCTGACCTTGAGCAGCTGACCTTGAGCAGCTATCACATTCCCAACTCAGCCATAGTCTCTGGCCATAAAGTGAGGCCAGAAAGACCGATGGTCGCACCCTGCAGGGAGCTGGCCTGCCTCCCGCCAGGGGTCGTACAAGAACGGTCTGCCTTCATGTAAAGGCCTGCACTGCGTCTGTACCTGTGCCCGCCCTGAGGGTGTGGGGGGCCGGGGTGAGTGTGACTGTTCAGTGATCACAGTGAGCCCCACCGCAGCCTGGCCTCCGGGCTGAGCCAGGGGCCCGGGAGCCTTCCTCCTGATGGGCCGCCTTGGCTGCCTTCTCCCACCTCACTGAAGACGGGACGAGGCCCCGTGAAATTCCTCCCAGATCCCAACAAAAAAGCGGAGAGCTGATAAATAAATTAAAACACATCTAATAAAATCAAACGCGAGCTTCCAGGGAAGCCTGCTTGCATATTCATGAGCCAAGTGAAAACCCCCAGGAGCTCTGCTAAGCTCCTTATTCGCGGGGAGCCGGAGATTGAAGGCATGCTGGGAGATGCTGGGAGGATTTCGCAGCAAATGTGAGCCGGCGAAGGCACATTCATCCCTGAACGCGCTGAACGGGGCTGTTAACCATTCCTTCGCATTCTCCTTCGTGGCATCTTCTCCTCCCTCTGCAACCCTGGGGCCTCCTATAAAGGGTAGGCGCTCGGCTGACTGCTGGCTGATGCTGCTGGATTTCAAGGAGGCACGCGTCACTTCCTCCAGGAAGCCTTCCCGACACACGGGGCTAGGTTTGGTGACCTTGCTGTTTATTCATTTCCCAGCAGCCCTCTCCCTGCCCAGCACCCAGACACACACACACACACACACATACACACACACACACACACACGTTTCATATCTTTATTCTCTCGGTTGGACTGTAAACTTAGTGAGGGTAGAGACTGAATCTGCTTTGCTTCTGACAGCCTGACATTATACGTGGAGGAAACACCCAGGAAATCATTAGATAAATGGATGGAAGGATGGATGGAAAGATAATGGATGAGTGGATGGGTAGGTGGGTGGATGGATAACAGATGGGTGGTTAATGGATGGATGGATGATGGATGATGGATGGATGGATGGATGGATGGATGGATAGATGGATGAGTTGGGGGCAGATGGGTGGATGAGTAGATGGATGATTGATAGATGGATAAATGAATAAATAATGAATGGGTAGAAGGATGGATGGATGGAAGGAAGGATGGATGAATGGATGGATGATGGATGGGTGGAAGGATGGATGGATGGATGATGGATAGATGACAGATGAGTGGAGGGGTAGATGGATGGATAGATGGAAGGATGGATAGATGGATGGATGGAAGGATGGATGGATGAATGGGTGAGTAGATAGATGAGAGGTAAGAAAAGGCAAGGAAAACACGGAGGCTGTGGCCCATGATAAAATGTCTCCTCTAGGGGTAGGGGGTGGCCCGCAAAGGCAGGAGGAGAGAGGCTGTTAGCCAGCCGGGGAAGCAGGCCTGGAAGGAAACTGTCCAAGAACGTAAGGAAGAAGAGGACATGGCCTGAGGGGCAGGTTGACATCCCCATCCCTTCCTCTGTGCGAGGAGTGCCCTGGGCATCTCAGGAGCATCACTCTGATGCTCACATCCTCACACCACGCCTGAGAACGGCGTTTGCCCACGCAGGGGAGCATGGGACCTGCCGGAGAAGTCTGGCCACTGTCCGGCCGGCATGTGGTGGCCAGAAACGGGGCCCATGTAGTCGCCCCACACAGCTCCCTCCATGGGGCTGGAAGACCAGCAGAAATCTCCTGGCAGAGCAGGGAGCGGTGCCGTGACGGAAGGGTATCTGTATGGAAGCTCTGCAGAGGGCACAGAGGTGACCCAGCCAAGTGGCAGCCACAGCCCTCGGGCAAAGAGAAAGGGGCGGGGCTCTCTAGAGAGGGGCAGGGCTCTCCAGGGAGGGGCGGGGCTCTCCAGGGAGGGGCGGGGCTCTCCAGGGAGGGGCGGGGCTCTCCAGGGATGCCAGACCTTCTAACCCACAAAACACAAGCTGCTGGCCCAGGCCCAGACACTGCTTCATGAGGCACAGGTGGGCAAGGGGGTAGCGTGACCCCTAACTCACATTCTGCGGTGCCAGAGCCAGGCAGCAGGACGGACAAGAGGAAGGGAGGGCGAGGAACAGAGGGGAGAGTCCAGGCGAATCAGATCTCTGCTCCCCCTGAACCCCAGAATCCTGAGTGCAGGCCCTCACACCCAGAGGCGCCCCGGGAACTGCCAGGCGATGCTGTGTCACCGGATGAGGACGGAGGAGGACAGTCCCCCCGCCGGTCCCGCTGCCGTCTGACATGACAGCGAGGGATTTCCCCAGAGCGTCCTCGGCGAGCCGATGGCCCGGAGTGTTCATGCAGCTGGAACTCCCGCCGGGTCCATTCCCAGACCCAGCTGCCGTGACAGGCACCGGGCAGCGTGTCTGGCGGCAGCACAGAAGCTCGATGACCCACGGCCGGTCAGCGCCCCACCCCCATCTGGGACCCGACCGTTCTGACCACTGCCAGAAGGCAGGTCACTGCTCCTCCATGTCGGGATTCCAGTGCTGGGTGTATGCATGAACCTACGTGTGTGCACATGCGTGTACGCATGCTTTGAGGGGAGGCAGGGCCTACATGCGTGTACGCATGCTTTGAGGGGAGGCAGGGCCTACACCGGGCGCAAAGCGATCACCATCCTCCCTGGCCTCGGGGTGAAACTGCCAGTTCGGGGCCTTCTCCCCTCCCACGAGCACGGGAATCAGCACCCCACGCGAGAAGACCAAAGCCCAGCGCGGCTCCTGTGGCCCCGGCCCCTCCACCACGAGCAGCAGGGCTGGGACAGGCACAGACCCGCCTCCACCCCAGCTCGGCGGGCCCGAACTGGCTCTCCCCTGAGCCTGGGGGGTCCCTCCCGCAGCCCCCTCTACCCGCCAGCACCCGGAGGAGGAGGAGCACCCACAGCCGGAGCGCTGCAGGCGTTCGGGGCACAGCACGGAACAGGTTCGGTGCTGGGCGGACGTCCCCTTCAAAGGGAACACACACTGAGAGCCGCCGCCGGCAGCTGCGGGGAGCGCTCCCGGGCCCTGAGGGCCCGGCCCCGGGCAGCGCTTTGATCCGGGTCCAGAGTTCGGGGCGAAGGCACGGATGCGGAGGGAGTGATGGATGAACAGCAGGCTGAGGTGAACGGCAGCTCCCTGAAAGGTTTGGGTTTTTTAATAATAATAAGGCCGCAGTGTCAGCCCCCACAGAGCACCGCCCCTCCCCTAGGGCAGCCCGTGCCGCCTCCAGTGCCCCAGCTGAGGGGTTCGCAGGAAACTGCACTCTCATCAGTCCGGTGCCACGGGGCTTCAGGGCCCGGCCACTGAGACACACGTGTGCACATCATGGGCCTGTGGCCGGAGGGAGGGGTGATGCTCACTGTGGCCACAGGGGCCATGCTTACTCCGTGTGCCCCCCCCCCAGCAGTAAAAGTCTAGGTGGGTCTGCCCCCTAAATGCAGAAGCACTCCCCAGGATTCACCTACCGGGTCCGGGACCAGGGCTGGCCGAACAGGTGACGGGGTGAATTCACTCCCAGGGGGATGCGCAACTTTTCTCAGCAAACATTCCTTCCCCAGCTTCCAAACGCACGTGTGTGTGCGGGAACGGGAAAATGGTTTGCTGTCAGACTGGGAAGCGGCGTAGCCGCACCAACTCCTAAAACGCCGCCTCTCGAACTCCCAGAAGCCCTGGGGACGATGGCCACAGCACCCGAGTCTCCCGGCACAGGTCCGAGAGGAGAACCGATGGAACCGCACGCAGCCCACCCTTCAGCACGGCTGGGAGCGAGACGCGCCATAAAACATACGTGACCTGCGAGTTGGATAAGAAACCCCATTCCTGGTGAAGCTCTTTCTCCCCCAAAACCTTTGCAAAGAGCGAGGGGGGTGGGCAGGGACCCAACGCTGGGTTAACAGGACTTGGGAGGGGACAGAAACTGCCAGAAGGAAGAGAAAGCGCACCCGGGAAAGTAAAATAACAGTGAGGAAGCAGAGGAGCCAGAACCCCACTGGAGGGAAGGGCCTTCAAGGAGGGGCCTGGCTGGGCAGGCAGCGTGGGGGAGAAGAGGCGAGGGGACGGGAGACAGGAGGGGGCTGTCACTCAGAAAGCGGGAAGTGAATGGGAGAAAGGAAGAGGACGACCTTCAGGAGCTCGGGAAACAACAAAAAAGTAAATCCGGGGACACACAGGCCCCCCGCACCCCTGTCACAGCAGCCTGCCTTACAGAAGCCGCACTGTGCTACACTGCCAGCAGAGGGAGCTCTTGAGCTGCAAATCACCAAACCCACGCCAGCCAGCTGGCCCGGGAAACGCAGGGGTGTCGGAGGCTCCATCTGCCAAAAGGCCAGGAAAGGAGAAAACAAACACGAGGCTCCAAAGACTCCGACTCATGGAACCCCCTCCAACAACACCCCCTCTGGCGGCAGGAAACTGAAACCTGGCACCGCAAGTGGCATCCGACGCCTCAGAGACACCCAGCCTCCCAGCCTGCAGGACGGAAGATCCCGTCCCTCACGGGGCCAGAGACTCAGGCCGTCACTGGACTCCCCCAAAGCCACGGGCAGAGCCGGGCAGGGACGGAACCCGTTTCCTGAGACACAGAGAGAAGGTGGGGGTCAAAGCGTGTGCGTCCGGCAAAGCAGATCTCCACAACCAAAGCGACAGAAAAGGAGCTTTAAGCGCGGGGGGCTTGAGAGACTAAGGGACCCGTGATCCCTTCTTACGGACTCTCCCGGGGAATGAGCTTCACCCCAGCAGGAGAGCACTCGGCCAGTGGACTTACGGGGAGCAGGGAATGCGGCTCAACGATGGATCTAAACTAAGTGTGAAATAAGGGCAGGATAATATATATTGTGGAGTGGACTCCGGACGATACCATGTCAGCCGAGGTGGCTGCAGACGAAGCGCCCTGACATCTCCTTGGAAAAGCAGTTCAGAGTGAAGATGGATGGCCGGATGGCCGGATGGAGATGTGCAATAAAGCAAGTGTCGTAAATGGTGGCTGAGGAAGCCAGGCCTTCGGTGTATGGGTGTCCACTGGGGAAAATCTGTTAACTTTCTGAATCTCGGAAATTGCTCATCATAAAACGCTGTGGAAAGTATCAGAGGGCGTTCGCAAAAGGACCCAGGCATCAGACTGAGGTTCCCGCCAGCCAAATCAGCGGCACCTTCTCCATCAAAACAGCTAGTTTCTACGCCAGTGGGCAAGCATGCAACCCACTGAGCGTAACTTAGACTAGTGGTCGGCAAACCGCGGCTCGCGAGCCACATGTGGCTCTTTGGCCCCTGGAGTGTGGTTCTTCCACAAAATACCACGGCCTGGGTGAGTCTATCTTGAAGAAGTGGCGTGAGAAGAAGTTTACGTTTAAAAAAATGTGGCTCTCAAAAGAAATTTCCATCGTTGTCCTGGGATATTTGACTCTGTGGGCTGATGCGTGTGCCGATCACTGACTTAGACAATGCAACCCACTGACTGAAAGCGGAACATCCGAGCCCATTGGGGTATCCATCAATAAATGAGTGAATTAAAAATGTAAGGAAGCAAAGCTCTTCAAAAACACTGAGTCGGGAGTGCTAAACAAGATATAAACTTACAAAAGAAGCACCATCTGGCAAGCATTACAGTAATAATGGATGCAGACAAGAATGATCATTGGGTGCTAAAGCGAGTTGAGCGAAACAAGGTACTTCCGCAAACCTGAGCCGTCTCCTCACAAAGCGAAGACGGCGGGGTGACGTTGGGGGCGACCCAGCAGACACGGTCCCGCACAGGGGTCAGAGGTCACCCCCCAGCAATGGGGCAGCTGGTTCCCCCATCTTCCATGCTTCCATGCCGAGGCCTGGAAAGGGGCCCGGTGTGACCTCTGTGGCGTTCCCACCAGCACCGCACAGCCTGAACCTCGCCAGGAGAAAACCAGACAGAGCCAGCTCTCTGAGAGAGAGAGAGAGAGAGAGAGAGAGAGAGAGAGAGAGCGCCAGGGAACAGGCCTCACACACCCCCACCCAGCCCTGCCCCCCAGGTCTGTACCTCCATCAGAGTTGCAGTGACCACCCAAGGGCAAGGCTCTCTTCCCGCTCCGGCCTGGGACGCAGACCCGCCCCAGCGTGCTCTCCACTAACAGTGCCCCCTCCTCGGGCACGATTTGCATTTGGAATGACATCGGCAATATTCTCCCCGCCCGGTCCCAAACCACCAGCTGGCAGTTTTCCGAGCGGCGATTAGCGCGGCGCCTAATCCCCTCCGGGAGACGGACCGGCGTGGAGATCCCCTTCGCACCCCAGCGCCCGGGTGAAGCCCTCCCCCCACCCCCCTCCGCAGCCCCGGCTCCGGGGTGCATCACGGAGAGGGAGCGGGTATTAAGGACAAGGGTAACTACCCTCCGGTTTCACCACAAAATGCAGAGGGCTCAGCACGGCCCCCCGGGAAAGCGGGGGGTGGAGGGGAGGGCGCTGGCACAGGGTCGGGGCCACATCTGAGTCGGGGCCACACCAGGTCTGGGCGGGGCCTCCTGCAGGGCCCGCCCAGGGCAGAGGGCTCAGCACGGCCCAGGCCAGCCAGTTCCGCCCATCGGCGGCCTGTTCAAACTCAGCTTCCTCTCCCTCAGCGCTTCTCAACCTGTGAGTCTCCACCCCTTTGGGGTCCATCGACCCCATCACAGGGGTCGCCTAAGACCATCAGAAAACACAGATATTTACATTACGATTCACAACAGTAGCAGAATTACTGTTAGGAAGTAGCAACGAAAATAATGTTATGGTTGGGGGTCACCACCACATGGGGAACTGTATTAAAGGGTCCCGGCCTTAGGAAGGTTGAGAACCACTGCTCTACACGGGCCCCATCTGCTCGGCCAGCCGCTGGGGGCTCCAAGGACCTGAAACACGTGGCACACGCCGTCCCGCTGATCTCCCGGCGCCTCCACGGAACCTGGCAGCGGGGACCCTCCCAGTCTCCCGGGTCTCTGGAGGCCGCAGTGCCCTCTGAGCTCACGCAGGCAAGCGATCGCCCCAATACGATGCCAACCCCCGTCTCTGTCTCATGTCCGCCCACCCTTCAGGCCTCCGCTCAAGTGCCAGGAAGCAACCCAAACCACCCCAACCCTCCGGGACACTGCACGGTTCAAGCCTTTCTCCCCCAAACCGTGACAGCAAGCACATGGAGGTCATGTTATCTCGTGTTTCCCGTGGGCTGGCTCCATCGGCACCCTCCGCAGAACCATGTGGTTTTCAGGAGTCAAGAGCCGGTCCTGGGCAGCCTCCCAGCCCCCAGCCCAGGGCTGGCATCGGGAGAAGCGGTGGGCACGCCCCCACAAGCTTGGAGACGCTGAGACCCCAGTGCTCCGGGCAGAGAGGGAGGGCGGCGTGTGCAGCCGGCAGAGAAGCCCACGACCCGTGTCTGACCCATGAACCAATGAGCAGGGGAACGAAGGAAGACACGTCAGTGGGCTTGCAGGCTGGCAGGTGGGCCGAGTGAGGTGAGGGGTGCACTCAGAGGCCGCACGGCCAGCTGGCACCCCCACACCCCGAGCACTGGCATAAACGGGTCACACCGCAGTGCCACCTTGCTGCAGGAGAGCGTGCTGTTGGCCACCGCAGGCCCGAGGGATGTGCTCAGGGAGACAGATGGGGTCACGGCAGCCGGCCTATCCTGGAGGCATCCGGGCTCAGCAGAAATGACCCTTGGGAACAGCCGCGGTGCCAGCCATGGGTCCCGGGAAACAGGTGGAGCAGGCGGTTCCGAGGACAGGCACCTGGGACCTGTGACTAACCCAGGAGCTGGCCCTGGTCCCCTCAGGCCTCAGGATGCTGAAGTCCGCTCCCTGGGGATGGGGCTGCTCCCAGACCCTCCCCCCGAGACTGGGCCGAGCTCCGGAGAGCAATGCCAGCTGTCAGCGGCGTGCGGGCTGGACCGCCGGAGGAGACGTTTCATTCTGGGGAGGCGTCAGCCTGTTTGAAACAAGAAGGACAGTTCCTGACAGCTTCCCCCGGGGTTTGGAACTAATCACAAAGGAAGGCAGAGACAGCCCTCTCCCTCCGCGTCCGTCCCCTGTGCGCCCTCCTGCCTGCGGGACCCCCCGGCCCTCAGCATCCTCAGGCCTCGCTGATGCTGCGCACTCGGTGACAGGCCCTTCCTGGTGGGAACTGGGTCTGAGGCGTCGCTAACCCTGCACAGCGGCTAGGAGAGTGCCAGGGACAAGTTGTTCTCGGGAAATGCTCTTTGTTGCTCGTTACATAACGGCTATAACTGCAAATAACTCAGCAAAAATTCCACCGGCGCCCTGGCCCGAGGCGGGCGGTCCTCGCCGGAGAGAGGGCACACTGGGTTTCGGTAGAAGCGCCTACCGGCCACGGCCAGAGGCAGGGAGCTCAGCTCCGGTGCAGCCAAGCGTTTCCCAGAGGGAGGAGGCCCCGAGGGGTCGTGGCACAGAGCGTGTGACGCAGAGGGACTGCGTCCTGTGGGGAGGATGGACAGTCCTCGCGGGCAAAGCCATCAGGCACAAGGAGACACACCGTAAGCAGCGGTTCTCAACCTGTGGGTCGCGACCCCTTTGGAGGTCGAACGACCCTTTCACAGGGGTCACCTAAGACCCTCGGAAAATGCAGATATTTACATCACGATGCATAACAGTAGCAACATTTCATGGTTGGGGGTCATCACTGCTCTAAAGTGTGGTAAACACAGTGCAACATACAGATGATGTACCACAGAAAGCATGAAAACGACACTGTTATTAACCAGTATCATTCCAATCCAATCATTCAAAGCTTTGAAAAATAAAAAACTAAATTATAAAAATCAAATTAAATCACTAACAATTAAATTATAAAAAGCTGGGAAATGACGTGGCGATTTTGACCAACGAGAAGCAATCTGCATGCCCATCCACATACCCACAGATAAATACTGTGGTGAATCCGCACACTGGAATCGTAGTAACAGATAAATAAACCAGAGCTACAGGTAGCCACGCGGATAAATCTTAGGAAAATATGTGAGAGAAAAAACCCGCATATTTATCACTCAAACCAGAAAAAGGGATCAGGACTGTAGCAGAATGTAAAACTGGCGATCAGAAATCAATGCCAGAGAGAAAACGCCATTTATAACGGCAATCAGCAAGAAGGTCTGAAGGAACACACTCCGCAATCAATGTGGAAAGCCACCATAGGGAAACTTTTCTCAACGAACACAGAACACACGAAGATTCTCGAGTAAATGCGGAGACGTGGCTGTGCTTGGATGGCCAACTCAATATCAACGCAATTTCATGGAGCCAGGTGAGTGGGTACCAGAATCTATGTGGAAATAAAAAATAAACCTTCCACAAAGAGCTGGGAAATACTGAGAGAGAAAAGCCGAGAACGCCTGGCTGGATCCGGAGAACATGGCGCTAAGCGAAATAAGTCCGGTGGAAAAGCCCCCCCATGATTTCCCTCAGACGTGGGATATGAGACCGCAAGTGGCCAATGAACACACACACCAGACCTCCAAGGCTCAGAAAACAGTGTGGTGGTTACCGGGGCGACGGGGGCGGAGGCAGTAAAGGGTGAAGGGGGTCGAATATATGATGAGGGAAGATGTGACGTGGGGCGGTAAACACACAGTGCAACACACAGATGATGTATCATAGAACCACCCTGTTTCCCCGAAAACAAGACAGTGTCTTAGATTAATTTTTGCTCCCAAAGATGCGCTAGGTCTCATTTTCAGAGGATGTCTTATTTCTCCACCAAGAAGAAGACGGTACACATTTACTGTTGAACAAAAAAAGAAAAAAGAAAAGAAAAGGAAGTTTATTACCTGTGTATAGTATAGTAGTCATTGTCATCACAAACCAGCTCACTGATGGGCCGCAGTGCAGCCAGTGCTGTTCAGGCAGGGCGAGCGAGGTCTCTTTAAATCAGGAGCCAGACGCCTGATGGTAGCTTCAGGGGCCTTCTATTCCAGGGAGGCCTTATTATCAGGGAGGTCTTATTTTCAGGGGACGCCTTATATTACAGCAGGAGGCAAAACTGGAAGTAGGTCTTATTTTTGGGGGGATGTCTTACGTTTGGAGAAACGGTATATACTTGAAAACGACCTATTATTATTAACCAATATCATCCCAATCCAATCATGAAAAGCTTTGAAAAATAAAAAACTAAATTATAAAAATCAAATTAAATGATTAACCATTAAATTATAAAAAAAACGGAATGGGGAATAAGTCCCACCAGATGTTAAAAATACTACAAAGCCTCCACAATTAAACCAGTGGCAAGGACAGGAACTGGTAGATGGAAGAATGGGAGGGAAAGGGGACATCGGAATACTTTCAACAGTAAAGAGTTTTTAAAAGCAGTTTGGCACTGGTTAGGAAGAGAGAGGAGTGGAGCAGAAGGGGAAGCTGCGATCTGAGGCAGCTAATTTGGAAATTTTGTGTATGATAACGGCGGCCTCTCAAATCACGCAGGAAACAGGGGCTTTTTGATAAATGGGGCTGGTACTCGGGGTTAACAATTTGGAAAAAAGATAAAATAATATCCATACTTCATGCCAGACACCAGAAGTAGTTCCAAATGGATCAAAGACGTACACGTAGAAAATAAAACCATTCGGGTAAAAAAGAAAAGGTAGGCAAATTCCGTTATAACCGGAGGGGAGGGAGGGGTTTTATTCCTATGACTCAAAAATAAAGGCGCAGTGAAAAAAAGAGCGACAAATACGACTGCATAAGCGAAAAGCACTTCACAAATGAAACCCACTTTAGAGTCAAAGATACAAACAGGTTGAAAGTAAAAGGATGGACAAAATTCATCTGACCAAGAGCAACCAGCAGAAAGCTGGAGTGGCTTTGCCCATCGCAGACAAGACAGACTTCAAACAAAGAACGTTCCCAAAGATAGGAGTAAAAGAGCAACGCATCAGGAAATATAACAACTCTAAACACACACAGGCTCCTAATAACAGAGCACCAACATGCATGAAAAAAACGGACAGGAATGGAAGTAGTGAAGAGTTAAAAATTCTCAAAGTTAAGAATAGAGTGCTGTAACCCAGGTGCAGGTTGTTAGTGTGTGTGGTGAAGACAGCCTGTAGCCAAATTGCGGAAGGAGAACCCAGAGATAACCAATAACGGCCAGCCGCATCCTGTTATGGTAATACGATAAAAATACCCTGTAACTTGGTTCGGAGCTCTCAGCCTCTGCTCTGCGTTCAGAGTATGTTGTGAGCCCCAGCATGCTGGTGAATAAACCCTTTGCTGTTTGCATGAGAACGTCTCTTGGAGGCTTCCTTTGAGCGGCGAGCGTTTTGACCCTAACAGTAGAAATATATAATTCTACAAAAGTACTTGGAGACCTCAAAATCCTACCTTCCCTAAAGGATAAAACGACTAGTTAGACCTGACTAACACTACAAACCGACTAACCCAACAGACATGGTTAGAAATCAAAGACTTCGCCCAACAGGAGCAGAATTCATGTTCTTCTCAAGGTCACATGGAACATTCTCTAGGATAGACCATATGCTGGGCCATAAAATAAGCCTCGGTAACTATAAACGGTTAGAAATAACGCAAAGTATGTTCTCCAGCCACCGGAAATGAAATTAGAAATTAAAAGCAGCCTGGCCAGCATGGCTCAGTGGTTGAGCATTGACCTATAAACCAGGAGGTCATGGTTTGATTCCCGGTCATGGCACATGCCCAGGTTGCAGATTCAATCCCCAGTGTGAGGCCTGCAGGAGGCAGCCAGTCAATGATTTTCTCTCATCATTGATGTTTCTGTCTCTCTCCCTCTCCTTTCCTCTCTGAAATCAATAAAAATATATTTTTAAAGTTTTTAAATTTTTAAAAAAAGAAATCAAAAGCCAAAAAAAAAGAAAGGTTAATATAATTTTATGAAGTTAGACAAATGGATACTAGAATTTATATGGAAAAATAAACCTTTATGAGTAGTGGATAAAAACTTACAAATCTGTGTAGCTTAAATGAGATATGCCGAAGTAACTAATGGGAAGTCAGAAAATACGTTGAAATGGATGAAAATGAAAACATAAGGTACAAAACTTACTGGAAACCACAAAAGCAGTCTTTAGTGGGAAAGATGTAGAAAGAAAGATACAAAAAAATGTAAAATCAATAATCTAATCTCCCACCTTAAAACTAGGAGCAGAAGAACAAAGAAACCCCAAAGGAAGGAAAGAAAGGAAATAATGAACACTGCAGTAGAGATTAATGAAAGAGAGAACAGAAAAACATAGAGAAAATCAATGAAACCAAAAGCTGGTTCTTTGAAAAGGTCGACAAAATGGACAAATCTTTAGCTACACTGACTAAGGAAAAGGAGAGAAGATAGAAATTTCTAGAGTCATAAATGAAAGAGGGGAAGCGTATGCATTATAGGAATGAAAGGATTATAGAGGAATACCATGAGCGATTATACATCAGCAAATTAGATAACTTAGATGAAATTAATCAATTTCTAGAAATACATGAACCACTAAAACTGACTCTAGAAGAAATACGCCCAGCTGGCGTGGCTCAGTGGTTGAGCATTCACCTATACACCAGGAAGTCATGGTTCGATTCCCGGTCAGGGCACGTGCCCAGATTGCAGGCTCAATCCCCAGTGTGGGCATACAGGAGACAGCCGATCAATGATTTTCTCTCATCATTATTGTTTCTGTCTCTCTCTCTCTCTCCCTTCCTCTCTGAAACCAATAAAAAATATTTTTTAAAAGAAAGAAGAAATAGACAATCTCTACATACCTATAACAAGTAAAGAGATTGAGTTACTAATAAAAAAAATTACCCAAAGAAAACCTCAGGCCCAGATGGCTTCACCTATGAACTCTATCAAAACTCTAAAGAGTAATCAATCCTTTACAAATCTTCCAAAACTCTTCCAAAAGTATAAAAGAAGCAAACACTTCCCAACTCATTTTATGAAACCAGTTTTACCCTGATGCCAAACCAAACACATCACAAGAAAATTACACCAATACCTCTTAAGAATATACATGCAAAAGTCCGCAACAAAACACTATCAAACTGAATCTCGAAACATGTAAAAAGTACACACCATCACCAAGTGAAATTTATACCAGGAATTCAAGGTTGGCTCAGCATCTGGAAGTCATACTCTGAAGTAGTTCAAAGTAAAGGAGCCTCATGCTGACAGTTATTTCAAATGTTTCAGAAGAAAATTAAAATGTTACATATGTAGACTGTTGTATGTGTGTGTATATATGTGTATATATAAATACTGTGTATATACTGTGTATGTAGTTTGTATATATACTGTGTATATATATATATATAGTTTGTATATACTATGTGCATACTATATGTATGTTTGCATGTGCTTGTATATACTGTGTATATGTGTGTATATGTGTGTATCACTATATGCAATGTACAAACTGTATGTGTATATACTGTGTATATATACTATGTGAGTATGTGTGTGTGTTTTTGTATATACCGCATGCATATGTGTGTGTACATACTGTGTTTATATACTACTAGAGGCCCAGTGCATGAAATTTGTGCACTTGGTGGGGGAAGGGGTCCTTACAGCCTGGCCTGTGCCCTCTCGCAGTCTGGGAGCTCTTGGGGGATGTCCAGCTGATGGCTTAGGCCCGCTCCCCATGGGCCTGAGCTGGCAGTCAGACATTCTTAGCACAGCCATGGAGGCAGGAGAGGCTACCCCACCACTGCTGTGTTTGCCAGCTGTGAGCCCGGCTTCTGGCTGAGCAGCGCTCCTCCTCCTTTGAGCATCTGCCCCCTGGTGGTCAGTGCACGTCATAGCAACCGGTTGTTCTGCTGTTCAGTTGATTTACATATTAGCCTTTTATTATATATATACACACACACACACTAGAGGCCCAGTGCACGGATTTGTGCACTGGTGGGGTCCCTTGGTCAAACAGTCAGTCGGACACTTAGCATATTAGGCTTTTATTATATAGGATGATATATATATATACTGTGTGTATATTATGTTTGCATACACTATGCGTGTATATGTGTGTAAATACTGTGTGTATACTGTGTGCATATATACTATGTGTGTGTATGCGTGTTTATCTATACTATGCATGAATATGTGTTTATATATTGTGTGTGTACTGTGTGGGTACATGCTGTGTTTGTATGTACTGTGTGTATATACTGTGTGTGTATATATATATGTACATATACATATATATACATATACTGTTTGTATATACTGTTTGTGACTATATAGTGAGTATATGTGTATGTATGCTGTGTGTATGTATTATGTTTGCATATACTGTGTGTGTTTATGTGTGGGTATAGACTGTGTGTATACTGTATGCATATATACCATGTGTGTATATGTGTGTTTATATATACTATGCATGAATATGTGTTTATATACTGTGTGTATGTACTGTGTGGGTACATGCTGTGTTTGTATATACTGTGAGTATATGTGTGTGTATATATACTGTGTGTGTGTGAGTATATACTGTTTGTGACTATACAGCGAGTATATGTGTGTGTATACACTGTGTGTATATTGTTTGCATATACTGTTGTGACTATACAGCGAGTATATGTGTGTGTGTACACTGTGTGTGTGTGTACAGAGAGAGAATGATCAAGCATATGCAGTAAATGTTAACAACTGTGGAATCTGATGAATGATATACGAGTGGTATTTGCACTCCTTCTGCTGCTTTTTAACATTTTGAAAAGTTTAATTAAAGTGTCTGCAGGCAGGAGTGATTTACACGTGAAGTTTAAGAGAGTGGCAGGCAGTGCCTCCCAGTTTGATGCGCGCAGCCGGTGGCGGAGAGCGGGCGCCTCGGGTGTGCCAGCTGGGGGAGGGGGGTGGGGGGGCAGGCAAGCACACGGCTCTGTTCCGGCTCTCAGCTCACGCAGGGGCCGCCGCCCTTTATTCACAGTTCCTACCTCCACTACCGGGGAGTCACGTTTGTTTGAAAAGCCCCCTTCCTTTACGCACACTCCCTCTCCCCGCCGACCACGGCCCTCCTTCCAGCGCTCCCTCCGCCCTGGACCCCGGCTCCCGGGGAAGAGAAACTCATGGCTCACAGGGGCCGACTCCTGGGGAAGGTGTGGGGCGAGCATCACTCGGCTCCGCTCCCACAGTGGGAAGGAAGCATCCTCCCCCACGGCTGGGTGGCCTGCAAAGGCCGGGGAGAGGCAGGCTCTGCTCGGGGTCTGGGGTGTCTAGGCCACAGGGACCGGGGTACCCCAGCCTCAGGAGGAGCCTGGGGAGGGGCGCCCCAGGGTGGGAGTGGGCACTCCCAGCGAGAGGGAGCCGGCACGGGGTTCCCTGTAAAGCGGCTGACACTGCCCCCCGCTCGCTCAGGCTGTGGGCGACAGAGTGGCCTCGGCCTCAGTCCCAGCCGTCCTCCCAGCCTGCAATGGCCGCGAGGTGGCTCCCCCTTCAGGCAGGAGGGGGCGCAGGCAGGAACCCAAGTCCCGGGCAGGGTGCCCACCTCTGAAGTCTTTGCTCCCATGGCTGCGGCAGGTTCAGGGGGGTCACAAAAGGGCGCCCTCGGCCTGCAGAGGGACCTCACTGCCATCCCTCCGTCCCCCTCTCCTCCTCCACCTCCTCCTTCTCTGCCCCCCTCCTTCTCCATCCTCGCCCTTTCCAAGAGCAGCCCCCCATCCAGGCGCCACAAGACCAGACAATGATCTCGACCTTGGCTGCGAGGAACGCCCGCCTGTGATGAACCAGAGGCTGGGAGAGCCGCTCTCGGCTCTGGGAATCCAGACATCCCTCCTGCACCCAGTCCCGGCCACGGTGGTTCCCGCCCGGGGAGCGGACCCGCCCCCTGCCCGGCCACACCAGCCAGTGCTCCGGACCCCACACCTCTCCTCCCTCAGGCCCTCGGTTTTGGCCGCGTCTGTTCTCGGCGGTTCCACAGCCTCCTCCTCCCCGTAAGCCCCGCTCTGGAGCCCCAGAACCACGTGCCCGTTCCACGTGCCCTGCCTCCCCCGCTCGTGGCGCAGCGCCAGCCTCCAGCGCCCGGTAATGGGTGCCCGCGGACGGCAGGTAATCAAATACATATTCATTTCCATTTTTAATCAGGAAAAATGACTGCCATCCCATCATGAAGGTTCCGCCTCATGTATCGAGCTCGGACTTTTTCTGGAAACACTTCCTTACGGACTTTGTGGGGATCCAGGCAGCTGGTGCCCGTTCCCCGGGGCTGGAGTGGCCCCCGCAGTCGGTGGGAGTGTCGCAGAGGCCGCGAGCCTCCCGGGGAGAATCCCCGGCGGTAATGACAGGCCGCGGACCTGAATCTTACTCCCGACACGCGGAGAGACAGTTAAAGCAACGCCGTCCGTTTAAATATCATTCCCAGAGATCTCGAACCCATCCCCTGACTGCTCCACACCCTGGAGCCGTTCCCCCTGCCCCGTTCATCCCCCGCTCCCCGGGGAGGCCGCTGATTTGTGGGAAATTAGCTCTCGCCGCCAGGAAATGCGTTAAACTGTTTGCGTCTAAATCACTGCTAGTCTGCCGGGGCCCGGGGCCCGCACAGCGACTTCCTGTGTGATGCGCAGGCCACCGGCCCTGCCCGCCGCGGGGACCCCACGCCCTGCCCACCTTGGGGACCCCGGGACCCGGCTCAGGCAGGGAGCTCAGTGCAACAGGCAGACCGGTCTCCAAAGAATCTACGTTTTCTTCACACACACACACACACCACACCATACACATGCCACACATGTCACATTGATGCACATGTGCCACACACATGTATACAGCAGACATGTGTGATGCTCGTGCATGTGCACACATCACGCACATGTGCGGATATACATGCCGCACTTGTGCACGCACGTGACACATACATACACATGTACACATCACATGCACAGGCATACACACACTACTGGCACATGCACACATACTACACACATACACCGATGTACACACGACACTCATGCATGCACACACCACACCCCCTTAGTCAGACGCCCCTGCCCCGGCTGTGGTCGGGCCTGGCTGTGTGTCAGCACGTGAGCAGCCAGCTTCCCCGGTGAGAGAGACCTCCCGCCCCAAGAGCACCAGCCGCACCGCTGCCTCCGCGGCCGCCGGGGGGGAGACTGCCTCTCCGCAGTCCCCGCGAGGCCAGCTTCGTGCTCACCCACAGGCCCGCTGGCTCGGCGGGGGCCGGGCTGGACCCCGCCTCGCTCAGAACCCCGCTGATGGAAGCTTGTCTGTACCTGGGTGCCCACCGTCACCTCGCCAAAACTCGGCCTGGGGAGTGGCCTGGGCCTCTTCAAACATGTGCCTTACACCAGCGCTCGCCCGCCTTCCGGACCCCAGACCACAGGGGTCCCCGGACCACCAGTTGGGACCGCTGCCTGGAGTGACACATCGCGTCCATGCATGCAGCACGGTGGCAGGCTCCCTCCAAACACCGCAGGCCCCACGGAGGGGGGCGCACATACCTGTGCCAGAAGACCCTCAGATACACACGCCATACACGCCACACACGCCCCTCACTCGATGGCCATCAAACCCCTGGTCTTCTCTCTGAGTGCCAGCCAGCGACCCTCGGCCACTTCTGGGGTTTGCTTCTTTGTTTGTTGTCAACGTCAAACCAGGGACACCTGCCTGGCCAATTAGCATCTTTCTACCTGTAAAGCAGCGGTTCTCAGCCTTCCTAACACCGCGACCCTTTAATACCACTCCTCATATTATGGTGACCCCCAGCCATAACATTATTTCCGTTGCTTCTTCATAACTGTCATTTTGCTGCTGCTATGAATCCTCATAACAGTAAATACCTGTGTTTTCCCATGGTCTTAGGCGACCTGCTAGCGGTTCTCAACCTGAGGGTCTCGACTCACAGGCTGAGAAGCGCTGCTGTAGAACCTCTACAGACCACACTTCAGGTATCGGAAAACACAGGTATTTACGTTATGATTCATAAAAGCAGCAAAGTTACAGTTATGAAGCAGCAACGAAAATAATGTTAGGGTTGGGGGTCACCACCACGTGAGGACTGTATTAAAGGGTCGCGGCCTTAGGAAGGCAGAGAACTGCTGACCGTTGGCACTTGTGGGCCTGCGATGCCTAATGCCCTCCCCTTAGCGATGTATCTGGAAAGCAAACGGCTGTTCTCTAGAAACTCCCAGCAATGGGAAGAGAGCGCTTCACCCCGACGGAGGCGGCGGCGGCGGAGGAAGCCTCGGAGGCGAAGCGGAGAATAAAACCGCAGAACCCCGAGGCTCTGGGCGAAGGGAAGAGGGGGTCCCCCCGGCACGGAGCTTCGCAGGAGCCGGGGGGTAACAGGGGACCTATCGGACCTCAGTCCCCGGGGGCATCCCTGCCCGCCCCCTGCAGGTCCCGCAAATAAAGAGCTGCTTTCGGAGGGAAGCCCCAGCCCTGCGCCCCAGCAGGATGGGATGCACCCCGGCAACAGGCCTGCGAGCGATGCTGTAGAAACCGTTTTGAAGGTCAGGTGTCGTCCCAAGGCCAAAGTGGCTAATGCGGGAAGACAGTGGCCATAGGTCATTCACAGAAACGACAGGCCTTCCTCCCCAGTTTAAAGAGCAGCCCCGTAAACACGAATTCCCGTGTAAATACCTCCGCGCGGTGCATTATAGTCAACGCCTGTCCACACACATCCTCCGGGAGATCTCTCCCGCGCACTGACAGCCCGGGCGCTCTACGAACGCTGGGCAGAACCGGGAACCATCACCCAAGAAACTCTACCTCCGTTCTGGAAGACAGGGCTGTTTACAAAACCAACTTAACAAAGAAAAAAAAGCCAACGCCAGTTTGGCTCGGTGGATAGAACGTTGGCCTGTGGATGGAAGGGTTCCAGGTTCGATTTCGGTCAAGAGCATGTGCCTTGGTTGTGGGCACATCCCCAGCAGGGGGCGTGCAGGAGGCAGCTGGTCGATGTCTCTCTCTCTCATCGATGTTTCTAATTCTCTGTAAAAAGTCAATAAAATATATTAAGAAAGAAAAAAGCCGCTATATTTTGAGCAGAGACTGGGGACAGAGCAGGCTGCAGAGGGAAGGGATTCAGGAAAAATGCTTTCAATTGTTTCCATGAGGAGCTCCTAAACACCACACGTCAGGAGCTACAAATACATCACATGATTGGGTACCGTTCTGGATTTAAAGTGCATGCTTTCCATGTAAGCCACACACAGACACATACATGTGCATGTCCCCACGCCTCCCCTTCACGTGTGCCCATCCACACAGCGGCGAGCGATGGTGCCGAGGGCAGGGAAGCCTATGAAATGTGGGTCCCACGGGTTCGATGGCCATATCTGAGGGCCCGCGTGTCAGCACCAGCGACCGTGGACACCGTGGGCGGGTCTGACTGCTGTGACAGCTGCAGGTCAGGAGCCTTTTCTGCAGAGTCTCCCGGGAAACCGAGGGAGCACCCACCTGGGACAGTGCTCGCAGCCCCTTCTTTCCCGGGGCCTCGCTCGCCAGTGGGACTTGGGGCTCTGCCACACTCGGCCTTCAAGTTCAGGGAGCCCTGCCGGAGCTCTGCACGCCCGGCTCCGGACCCCCACTCACCCTCCGGCGCAGCTCTGTGCCTGGCTCTGCCCCCCACGTCCCTGCCACTGACCCCGGCCCAGCCGCTGAAGCCCCCGCAGCTGGAGCCCGGGCCGGAGCGCAGTTGGCAGCAGCGCTAACAGCCGGGGAGCAGATGCGGTGGGCGGCGGTAACCCACTTAAGCGCCGTCAGTTCCAGAAGGAGCGGCTCTCCTGGGAGGCGTGTGACTTGAGAAATGACGCTCCGGGGAGAGCGACTGGCTGCAAAGGACCAGCAGAGGACGCCGGCCCCCGGAGCTCCGGCGCCTGCGGGCTGTGGCCCGGGAGGGAGCCCTTCCCCAGTGCGGCTGGACCTGAGGGTGCGCTGATGACGCCATCGTGGGGGGACTCGCAGGGAGCCCCGAGACCGGGTGTGGGACCTCCGGCTGACGGCTGCCCGCAGAGATGCCCGAAGGTTCTCAGCTCCTGCTCCTCTGGGGAGCCCACATTCACCCCTCCCCACCCTCCACCCCCACACCCAGGTCAGATCCTAACCTGCCACCTGCTCACGGTGGGAGCGGCTTTCAGCGAGTCACGTGACCCCGGGCCTGGCCTCCTGGGCAGAATGGGAGTCGGTGCCCCCCCCTGAAGGTGGTCTGGAGGCCATAAGCCCAGGAGCCCCGGCACCGGGCCTGGAGGGAGCGGCACCCGGGCC
>PVJN01033417.1:0-23453 GCA_004026805.1 Lasiurus borealis | reverse complement strand
GCATAGAGCATCCAGCCTCGCTGCCTGGGGGGCCACCCCCGGGCCGGCTCCGGGCCCCTCCTTTTCTCCTAACCGTTCTTTTGCCTCAAAAGGCCCTGGAACAAGTCCTGTGAGCTGCTCCCAGCGGGCCCGGCGTCCTGGTCCTGCAACCTGATCCTGGGGCCCCCCGACGTGAGTATCTGTCGCTGAGGGGACAGCACCAGGGGAGGGTGGGTGCCCAGGGGTGTCCTGCCAGGTCCGAGCTGGGGCCCCGCGGGCCCAGTGGCCAGCGAGCATCGGTGGAGCAGGTGCCTGGGGCGGGGCGGCGGAAGGAGGGAGGGAGGGCAGCGTCCACAGGCCAGAACAGGGGCCGGACCGGGGTGACAGAGCCAGGTGCGTGAGCTGACATTCTGCCTCTGCTCCCGCAGTCTTCCCCGTGCTGGCGGGGCCTCTGGACGCCCGCACTCCTCCTTAAGTGGGGGAGCACCCCAGAAATAGCAATACACACACCTGACTCTTCCCGAGTGTAGGGGGTGTGGGGTCTGAAGCTGGACAGTCTGGGCTCCGGCCTTGGCTCTGCCGGACACCAGCTGGGGGACACTGGGTGGCTCCATGCCCAGTTTCCCTGCCATAAAGCGGGAATGACAGGGCTGATCTGAGCATAACGCAAGTGCAATGCCACTCGGAGTCGAGCACACTCTTGACACGACCGTCCGTGGATCCTGAGGGAGTGGCAGAGCTGGGCCTGCACCCAGGCCTGCCAGACCCCAGCCCGCACCTCTCACCATGGCACGGGGCTGACTGGGAAGGGCAGGGGCTGTGCCCATGTGGGTGTGCATCAAATAATTGCCTGGCAAAGCCTCCTTGGTAGTGGTGGGCACCAGGGATGCCCAGACCATCTTTCCCAACTACCGCCAAGGTATATGCCCTCCTGGGGGCCAGCAGAAGGCAGCGATGGGCTTGCAGTGTGGTTGATGAAGGCCCAGGACCCAGACTGTCTCTGGAGCTCTGCGGTGGCCTGGCCTCAGTGTGTGACTTTCCTGACTGTATGGCCCCAGGCAAGTCCCTCGGCCTCTCTGTGCTTCCGTCTCCTCAGCTGCAGGACGAGCATAGTGATAGTGCCTGCCTCATGGATGCTGAGAAAATCAAGTGAGACAACACACACACATGCTTAGAAGAGTGCCTGCCACAGACTGAGTACTTAGAGTGCGTTATCGGCATCTGCACAACAATAATCTCTCTATAGAAAAGCCTAATGTGCTATGTGTCTGGCCAACCTCTCATTCAGTCGACCGCTCGACCAGTCGCCATGATGTGCAGTGATCACCAGGGGGCAGAGGCTCTGACCAGTAGGTTAGCTTGCTGCTGGGGTCTGCCGATTGGGGAGTGAGTGAGACAGGCTGGACACACCCTGGAGCCCTCACACAGTCCCTCCAGCAGCAGACTAACCTCCTGCAGTCTCCTCCCTGCTCTGCTGGCCCCAATCAACCCTGATTGTCCTGGTTGGGACTGAGTGAGACGGGCTGGACATGCCCTGGAGCCCCACCCCCCACCCCCACAGTCCTTCCGGAGCCCTGATTGGCCCAATGGGGACAGAGTGAGAAGGGCCAGACACATCCTAGAGCCAACCTCTTATGGTTCCTCCCTGATCTCTAAAATATTTCTTCTAATTAATTTCCTTTCAATGTGCACGACTTCATGCACCAGGCCTCTAGTAGCAATCCTGTATAATAAAAGCCCAGCGACCCAATGCGAATGACCAGAATGGCCGATTGACCAGTTGCTATGACATGCACTGATCACCAGGGGCAGACACTCAACACAGGAGCTGCCCCCTGGTGGTCAGTGCACTCCCACAGGGGGAGCACCGCTCGGCTGATGGGATGAGTGGCTGTACTCCTAGTGGGAGCAGCCACTCAGAGGGTGATCCCTGAAGACCACACACACCCCTACCCTGAATGAATCCCATGCACGAGCCTCTAGTATAATGATAATACTAATGTTATCTGGGGCAATCTGGCCCGCATGGAATCTGGAGGAAGGCTAGGGCAGGGTTGTTGGGGGGCAGAGCGAGGAGTTCCCAGATCAGGTTCAAGGTTTGCCCTGCAGCAGGTCAGAGGGACTGTGCCTGGGTCCTGGACATAAACATAGGGAGGGAGGAGGCGGCCGTACGCTGCTCACTCGGCAGCCCTCAGTCAGGCATGGCGAGCCAGGGCTCAGTCCCTGTGCTACTGTGGATGGAGCCTGGGTTTGAATCTGGGTTCCCCGGCAGGCCAAACCAGACATGTGACACTGGGGAGTCCCTTAACCTACCTGAGCCTCGGTTTCTCTCCTGCATGAGGGGGTGCACTGCTTGAGAATGGGCACCTGAGCAGTGCCCGCCCGCCCATGCTTACTACCTGGCCATTTCCTTCCAGAAAAGTCAGGGCTGGGAGGAAAGGAGATGGAGAGGGGAGGCGTTCACACTCAAAGCCGTGCACCTTCTTGGGGAACCATCCTGCGTGCCCACCTCTCGTTACTGGGAACACTCCCTCTCTCCCAAGGCAGCTCACTCCGCTTTAGAGCAAGGGTTGACAACCACTGTGGCCCCCTGGCCAAAACCAGCCTGCTGTCTGTCTTTGTCAATAAAGTTTTATTGGCACATAGTCACGCCCATTCTCTGACAGGTGTGTGAGAGTGGATTAGTTGTAACCGAGACCACATGAGCTGCCAAGTCCCAAGTACTCACTACCTGACCCTTTACAGAGAAAGTTTGCCTACCTCTACCTTAGTGCGGGAGTGGGGCGGGGGTCTCACCTGCATTGCAGTCTTGGTCTCCCCTCCTGCCCCCCTCCATGTCCTCATCCCGATGGCCTCCCCCACCCCACTCCCACGCCAGCTGCCCCAGCAACACCTCTGCCCCCTTGCCCGCAGTCCCAGAAACTGACCTCAGCAGACATGGTCAGCATGAGGGTGGTGTGCCTGGAGGGGGACACGTGGAGGAGCGTGAAGACCCAGGACTTCAAGCCCTTTGACAACCGTGAGTGAGGGGTCCCTGGGCACTGGGGGTGGGCACCCCCTTCCCCGTCTTCTCTCTGGGATCTCACTGTTCCAGTCTCTCTCTGTGTTAACTTCCACACGCTCATCTCACAAGTTCACTGCCCCCTGCCCCAGGGCGGAGTCCCAGCTCCGGACCCTGGCATTCAAGGCCGCTCGGGAATCCGCCTGGCTTTCCCTCCAGCATCCTCCTCTGGAGCCTATATCCCTGCCACACCACGGGCCAGCTCTCCACACCCGCGTTGCCCATCCGTGCCTCCGAGCCCTTGCACATGCTGGTCACATGGTCTGCAAGGCCCTTCCCACCTGGAAAACTCACACTCACCTTCAAGCTCAGTGAGGCGTCACCTCCTCCGGGAGGCCTTCCCGGACTCGCCCAGCCCTTTGCACCTCCCCTTTCAGGGAGTTTATATCCGGAGGCGCCACTGCCTGACTGTGGGTCTGTCTCCCCCACTGGGTTGTGAGCTCCCTGAGGGCAGAGCTATCCCCATCCCCGTCTGCAGTCTGAGTCCTGGGCCCAGGTCCAATCCGGGGGACGCCCCGGGAAGTGTTTGTTGAGTGACTGAGTGCCTGGCCCCGCCCCCAGCCCTTTCTGCCTCCCTCTGGACCTTGCAGGCCGTCTCTAGGGAAGAGGTGAGCAGAGTGGGGGAAGGTCCAGGCAGCGTTCTAAACGCAGGCCAGCCGTGACTGAGTGTGGTCTGACTGGCAGGTCCTGTAACATGTTTGGCTCAGTTTCTTCATCTGTAAAATGGGGACAATCAGCGACCTGCTGTACATGGTGCTTGTAAGGAGTCTCTAAGGCAAGACCCAAAGTGCTTAGCACATGCTCAATAAACATCCACTCATTGTTGATTGTGGAGTTCTGCAGAGTCTCAGAATTATAGAATTTGGATCCATTTAGCTTCAGAATCATACAATCTTACAATCGTAGCCAATTAATGGGATTATTAAATCACGTGAATGAAAAGATCCATTTAAACTGCTCAGACCTTTCTTTTAAAATACATATATATTTTATTGATTTTTCACAGAGAGGAAGGGAGAGGGACAGAAAGCTACAAACATTACTGAGAGACATCAATCAGCTGCCTCCTGCACGCCCCCGACTGGGGACGTGCCCGCAACCAATGTACATGCCCTTAATCAGAATCGAACCCGGGACCCTTCAATCCACAGGCCAATGCTCTATCCACTGAGCCAAACCGGTTTCGGCCGCTTAGATCATTTCTGAGTGCAGAGAAGGGCTGCCCTGAGTCATCCATCCAGGAGACAATTAAGCGCCTACTACGTGCCAGGGAAAGTTTCAGGCACCAAAGACACAGGAGAGAGCAAGTCCCTGCCCTCAGCAGGGAGACAACTTGAAGGACCCACAATAGGGATTTCTTATGTCAGGAGGTGATAGTGCTCGGGAGACAATGAAGCAGGTGAGGGGGGTACACAGGCGGGGGGCACCCCAGGAGGGAGGAACAGCAGCTGCAGAGGGGGAGGTGGGAGCCCGTGTCGGCTCTACCCTCTCCGTGTCATGACCCAGCATCCCCCACGCCTGCTGCCCCCTCTCCCTCCCCCTCCAGTTCGCCTGATGGCCCCTGACTCCCTCCACGTCACCCAGGAGGGGAGCCGCAGTTGCAACATCACCTGGAGCGTGCCCCAGTCCTCCCACTACATCGAAAGACACCTGGAGTTTGAGGTCCGGACGCGGTCCCTGGACCACGGTTGGGAGGTGAGGACAGGGCCCCGCCCGCCTGCTCTGATTCTTGGCTGCTCACCCTGTCCAGCCTCCATCTCCGCAGAGGCGTGCCCGCCCCCGGCAGCCCTGCCGCCCCTCCTTCCCGCCTGCTCCCGCCTCTCCCTCCCTCCCTCCCTCCCTCCCTCCCTCCCTCCTCCCTGTGACTCCCGACAACCCAGGGGCTCCAGCAGGTGGCACCAGGGAGGGTTCCACAGCCCAGAGACAGGCGCCTTGCCTCTGTGAGATCTCAGAGGAACGCCCCCTCTCGGCTCTTCAAATCCAGCGGGGGCCCGATCCACAGGGGCCTGTGCTCATTCATCCACTCACTCCTTTATTCACTCACTCAGTCACTCAGCAAACATGTCCTGAATGCCTACTATGTGCTGGATGCTGGGGAGAGAGTGGGGGCCAGAGTGGCAAGCTCCCGTGTGTGTGTGTGTGTGTGTGTGTGTGTGTGTGTGTGTGTGTCGAGGGAGGAGTAGGGAGAAAGCAGTCAGCACACATGGGAACAGAAGACTGTGGAATACAGTGGTACCTCGAGATACGAGTTTAATTTGTTCTGTAACCTTGAGGTGTGGGAAACTATGAGACGCTCGAGTTGCGGTAAACTGGTGGGTCGTGTGCAGCCGGCCGATCCTCGAGATTACTCCTATCTCAAATGTTGCTCGTATTTCAAAGCAAAAATCGCTCGCTCGCTCAATGGCTCATATCTCAAAAATCTCGTATGTTAGGGCACTCGTATCTCGAGGTACCACTGTATTGATCAAAGTTATCAAGAAAACGACTTGCGATAACACTTCCGAGAGGGACTGGGACCAGGAGAGGCTGCTTTGAGGTCTGGGCGGGTTTTTCCCAAAGAGGAAGCAGCTGCTACAAGGCAAACACTGCCTGGGAGTGGGGGGCCCGGGAGAAATCAGACGGAGGCTGCAGAGGTGGGAGAGGCCGGGAACCTGGAGGTGGTGGTGGTGGTGGTGGTGGTGGTGGTGGTGGCAGGGAGACCAGCCTCAGGCCTGAGGGGTGGGAGGAGCGCAGGCCTGGGCCAGGGAGGAGGAGGAAGAGGGGAGGAGTCGGTGGAAGCAGTGGATTGGCCCAGGGCTTTGGATGGAGGGGATGAGTGAGCGGGAGGGGTTTAGGATGACCTCTGGGGTTTGGGCTGCAGCAACTAGGTAGTCAGGAAGTCTTTGGGGAGGACGGACAGCGTGGGGGTGGAGGAGGGAGGGTGCCGGAGGGGAGAAAGGAAGACTTTCTCTGCTTTGCTCCGCCTCCCGGTCAGCCCTGCTACGTGTGGGAGGGCAGCGGGGGCCTCTTTGCACTGACCGTCCTGTCTCTGCCCCAGGAGGCCTCCCTGCTGACCCTCAAGCAGAACCAGCAGTGGATCTTCCTGGAGACTCTGGCTCCAGACACCCTGTATGAGCTGCAGGTGCGGGCCAGGGCCCAGCGGGGCAGCCTCCCCACCTGGAGCCCCTGGAGCCCGCCCCTGGCCTTCAGGACGCGGCCCGAGGACCAGCTGCTGGCCGGGAGCAGGCCGGACGGTAAGAGGGCGTTGGAGGGAAGGGGTGCGGGTCTGGGGACAGCGGGTGAGGGAGGCCTGGGGCTCAGGCTACATGCTCCTCTGTCGCCATTGGCTGGCTTGATGGGATCCCGCAGTGTGAGCAGCGGGGGCATAACTGCCCATTTCACAGAGGGGGGCAGGGACTTGGGGAGGCCCGAGGCTCTTTTCACTTTCTCCACCCTGAAACCTCCGCCTCCTGGTGCCTTCTGGGAGGATTGGGGGTGGGTTGCTTTCACCCCTGAGCCTCGGTTTCCTCATCTGTAAAGTGGGTGCGATGACACCGAGGCAGGGCTGCTGTCCTGAAGGCACACGTTGCCCCATGTCCGGTCGGGGATGCTGGGAAGGCCTCGGGGGGCAGAGAGCGGCCTGCCCCTCAGCACCGGTTGGGGGTGGGGAGTTGCGGGAGTGATGTGGGTGAGGGGGCACTTCTCTAACCCTCTCCCTGCTTGCCCTCCCGCCCCGAGCAGCCCCTGCACTGGGCCACATCCTCGTGGGCCTCTGTGGCGCCTTCGGCTTCATCTTCGTGGTCTATCTGCTAGCCAACTGCCAGTACCTCGGGCCGTGGTAAGAGCGCTGGCTCCCTGTCGGTCCTGCACGCTCCTGTGTGACACCAGCCCCCTTCCCCCCTCGCTAGGTCACATTCTGGGCTGAGCCCCGGTGCTCCCTCTGCCTTGCCAGGAGTCAGCACTGCTGAGCACCAGGCCTTTCCCTGTGGTCCATCCCCAAAGACAGAGCCAGCCTGATGGGAACTGGGGGTCAGGGAGAGTCCTGGGGGGTGGGGGGGGACTGCCCAGAGCAATGCTCTCTCTCAGGAGTCGTACGTGTGTGTGTGCACGCCAGCTGCTGTGTGTGCAGGTCCTCATGGCTCTGTAAGGTCTGGGCCTTTGCTCATTTATTCCTTCATTGGCTGAGTCCAGCTCAGAGCTGGGACACACGGCTGGCCACCTGCACGTGGCCCCATCTTCCCAGAAGGAAGGTGGGGACCTGTTGTCACACACACATGTATGTAACGAGACCCTGTGCTTAGTCGGGAAGGAAGGTCCTGGAAGCAGATTACAGGCCAGGAGCGTCAGCTGGGAGGAAGCATGACGCCCTGGAAATCTGAAGGAAGAGCTAAGGGGTAGGGGTAGGCCATGGGGAGAGGAGAGAAAACAGCACATGCAAAGGCCCTGGGGGTGGGGGCGGAGGCAGGAGCATTCTGGAAACAGAGTGCAGAGAGGTGGTTGCCACTGGAGACCAGAAGGGGATGGGGGAGAGGGCTGGGCATGTGGGCAGTGCCCGGGCTCGCTGGGGCCTCGAGGCCGTGGCATCCACTTCCACACAGAGGCCTGCAGACACTGGAGGACTCCGATTGGAATTTGGCCCACACTCGCCTCCTCACACAGATGGCCGTGGGCAAGGCACCACCAGCCACCGGCTCTGACAGCCCTGAGAGGGGCCCACGATCTGGCCTGACTCCCTCCCCCTGGCCATGCCGCTCCGGCCACTGTGTCCTTAAGGCTCCAGCTGTTTCCCAGCCTGCACTTCCTCTCCGCACGCACACGGCTTTTGGCCTCCCCAGGGTGGAAGGTCGTGTTGCGCCCTTGGCTTGTATTTGTCTCGTTAGAATCTCAGCTCCTGGAGAGCAGGGACCTTCTCTATCAGCCAGTCGTGTCCCAGCTCCCAGCACCCAGCACCACGGCCCTACTGGACATGCGATCGGCATTGACTGAATGAATGATGCATGTGGAGTGGCTCGAGGCTCTGCCCGCAGAGCTGAGGGCTGATGGCAGGGACGTGGGCCCTTCGCTTCTCACCTTCCCCCCTGCCCCCCACCTTCTCCCCTGTTCAGGTTCAAGAAGGTCTTGAGGTGCCACATCCCCGACCCCTCGGAGTTCTTTCCCCAGCTGAGCTCGGAGCACGGAGGCGATTTCCAGGTAGGAGTTCGCAGGCAGCGGGCAGAAGCGGGCAGCTGGCATGTGCCAGCCAATGCGAGGGGGCAGGGGTGCCGGAGGGTGGGGAGGTGGCTCTCCAGCTGCGTGGCACCTCCTGTTGGAGCCAGGCTGCCTGGTCCTAACCCCGACTCCACCACTTCCTGGCGGTGTGAGCCTGGGCCAGTGAGAGAACATCTCTGTGCCTCAGTTTCCTCGTCTGTGAAATGAGGGATAGAAGTATTATTATGTGAGAACACTGCCTGACCCACAGCTAGAATGACTGTCACCAGCCTGTTGACTGAGCAGGTCTTGGCAAGCAGAGCATGGAATTTAGCACACACCCCCACACACACCACACCCCCAAACCAGATGCCCTTGGGCAGGGCAAACCTGAACCCCTGTCCATGGCAGCCCCGACCAGGAGGCCCACCACCTGCTCTGCTCTGTGGGTACAAGTGCTCCCCACACCACGAGCGCACCCCTGCTCGGCGCAGGCAACGCGCCCTCTGCCCCTGCAGAGGATCCTGGTGGGGTCCCTGATTCTCTCAGCTGCTCACAGGTCCTGCGTCACCTCAGCCACCAAACACAGACTCATCAGGGAAGTGCTGGCCCACAGAGAAAGACTCTGAACTCCATTTAAAGTTGTAGTCTTCCCTCCCCACCCCACCCATCCTCCACCCTCCCTCCCTGCCGCCCCAGCCCACACCCACTTCAGGAAGAAAGCTTCAGCGGGAAGGGGGATGGGATGGGCTGCGTCTACCATTCTACTCACACCTACGGAAAGCACCTTAGATTTGGGGGGAGGGGCTACGGTGGGGGAGGAGAGAGGTCAGGAGGGGCTGGAAATCCATCCTGGACCAGCTACCAGGAGTTGGCGTGGGAGTGCTCTCTCAGGCGGGTCCGGGCCCCTTCTGGAATCCTTTGGAAAACTCCCTGGGCTGGGTTATCTTACCTATAGTTCTCTGAATGTGGGCAAAGGTAGCAACTGAAAATGCCTCCGTTAGCCCTAACGGTAGTGAGCTCCCCATCAGCAAAGGTATGCAAGAGAGCCTTGCCTGTGTAGCAAAGCATGGCGGAAGGGATTCCTACATTGGGGCTGCTTAGAGGCTGGACTCAGGGCACGCTCAGTCCTCCTCCGGCCTGAAGTCCTCCCCATTCAATGGCCTAGGCGTTTTGAGGAAAAGTGGGGTCCTTCCTAGAGAGCTGCAAACCCCTCCACGCTCCCATGAGGTCACCCCCAGTTCCAGCACCTGCCCCAGGCCTAGTGTGTGGAGGAGTCCTTGGGGACGCACATGTGGCTGGGGGTCGGGCGGCCAGGAGGGACCCCGCCCTCTGTATGTGAGCGGGGGGCCTGCCCCTCTTTCTATCTCAGGACCCCAGCTGCAGGGACACAAGGCCCATGGCCCTGTCCAGGGACAGGACCGGGGCGTGCATGCGAGTGTGTGCGAGGCCTGGAGGAGGATGAGTGTCCCCTGTGTCTCCCTAATGCGCCTCAGGCATGTGGATGAGGCCCAGGCTAGGAAGGGCTGAGCACACTCAGTCTGAGGCCACGGGCCTGGCCTCTCCCAATGCACGGGTGCCTCTGTGCCCCAGCCCTTTCCCACTCGCCTAGACGGCTACCCATCCTTCCATCTCTCTTACGTTTCCCTCCACAACACAAACTCTGGCTTGGGGGTGGAGGGAGATTTTGTAGAGTGGTGTGTGTGTGTGTGTGTGTGTGTGTGTGTGTGTGTGTGTGTGAAATGTGTATGAAGTGTGTGTGTGAAGTGTATGTGTATAAGCGCATGTGTGTGAAGTATGTATATGAAGTGTGTGTATGAAATGTGTGTGTACAGTGTGTGTATGAAGTGTGTGTATGAAGTATATGTGTATAAAGCGCGTGCGTATGAAGTATGTGTTTGTATGAAGTGTGTTCACATGTGTGAAGTATGTGTATGTATGAAATGTGTTCATGTGTGTGTATGAAGTGTATGTGTGTGTCTGAAGTATATGTGAATGGTGTGTGTGTGTGTGTGTACATCTGTATAACAGCCCCCTTAGGTCCAGACACTTGCTCGGGGAGGAAGAAGCAGGAGATGTCTCAGCTGGCCCGTTAATTCCTCTGAAATATATTGCTTGGGGCTTGGGCCCGCTCAGTGCTGGGGGCACAGGCGTGCAGGGAGGAGCCCATCTGGCCTGGGCTCTGGGGACCACGGTCCAGCTGCTGGGATCCCAGGACAGAGAGTGCTGGGTTCTCAAATGCACCCAAGGCCCCCCTCACTCCACCCTGAGGGACTCCCCATACCGTGTAGCGTGTGCCCACTGTTTCCACCTTCATTTTCCTTTTTAAAAAAATATATTTTTATTGGTTTCAGAGAGGAAGGGAGAGGGAGAGTGAGATAGAAACATCAATGATGAGAGAGAATCATTGATCGGCTGCCTCCTGCACACCCACACTGGGGATCCAGCTCGCAATCTGGGCATGTGCCCTGGCAGGGAATTGAACCGATGCCCTGGTTCACAGGTCCGCACCAACCACTGAGCCACGCTGGCCAGGCCCCACCCTCATTTCCTTACGTGTCAGCTCCCTGCAAGTCTCAGTGGGGAAGCAGGGAAGATGCAGTGAACGGCTGTGTCATTGAGGCTGTGAGGGACAGGGATCTGCCCGGGTCACACAGCTAGCGAGAGCTGGGGCAGGACCCGGTCTCCCTGCTCCTGGCCAGGCCTCTGGACGCTGTGGCACCTGAGATGTGCTCAGATGGGCGCACTCCTCTCTGTGGAGGGGGACCAAGGGGAGGCACAGGGCACCGGGAGGGGAAATGAATCGGGGGACTATGAGCCCAGAGATATTCCCCTGGCGCCGTGCGTGGGGAGCCTGCGTCCCATCTCGGCCACCGGCTGGCTGTGTGCTCAGAGCCGGGGCGATCGTCTGTATCGCCTCAGCCTTGTCTGGTCAATTCACACACGTGCTAGTCCCCCCGCCCCAACACTGATGTCCCCCCCTTGCTGTGCCCTCGGTCCCTAGAGTAGCACGAGGCTGGTCGTAGGTGCTCAGTAGGCAGTCACTCATTGAGCCAGCACTGCCCTGGGCACCTGCAGGAAGTCAGGAAGGGCTGGGTAGCAAGCACCTCCTCAGGCTGACCCAGAGGGTTCCCCCAGCCCGTGTGCAGGCAGGTGTGTGTGTGGGGGGGGGGGGCAGCCAAGGAGGGCTTCCTGGAGGAGGCACCCACTCACGCCCTCTGGTCTGTCTCCGGCAGAAGTGGCTCTCCTCGCCCTTCCCCTCGTCCTCCTTCAGCCCCGGCGGCCCGGCCCCCGAGATCTCGCCGCTGGAGGTGCTGGACCGGGACGCCAAGGCCACGCAGCTGCTGCTCCTGAGCCAGGACAAGGGGCCCTCGCCCGCTCTGGAGACCAGCGGCCCCGCCCTGACCAGCTGCTTCACCAACCAAGGCTACTTCTTCTTCCACCTGCCGGACGCGCTGGAGATTGAGGCCTGCCAGGTGTACTTCACCTATGACCCCTACGCCGAGGAGCCGGAGGAGGACGGGCCCCGAGCCCCCGAGGGGTCCCTCCTGCCCCCCCTGCCACTTCCCCCGGAGGAGGACGACGCCTACTGCACCTTCCCCCCCAGGGACGACCAGCTGCTCTTCTCCCCCGGCCTCCGCCGTGGCCCGGGCCCCCCCAACGCGGCCCTGGGGGGCGCTGGGGCTGGCGGAGAGCGGGAGGGAACCGCTCTGCAGGAGGGCGTACCCAGAGACTGGGACCCCCAGGGCCTGGGGCCTCCCACCCCAGGAGCCACGGGCCCGGTGGGTGGCCAGTCACCGCAGGACGACGCACTGGGAGAAGCGGGCGAGCAGGGCCCTGGCCCCGGCCCTGGCCCCGGGGAGGGGGCTGGCCTCCCTCCTGCCAGCCCTCCCGGGCGGTGCCAGGTCAGGCCGCCCCCCTCCGGTCTGACCCTGAACACTGACGCCTACCTGTCGCTCCAAGAGCTCCAGGATCAGGACCCGGGGTACTTGGTGTAGACAGACGCCGGCTGGCTCTCCACCATTGCACCAGGCCCAGTGGGGACTCTCTGTCTGCAAGGCCTGCCCGCTGCTGAGCTCCCCAGGGTCCAGCTGCCCCTTGGACATCTTCACTCAGACGGCCCCCAACCACCAGGCCCTGTACACTCAGCCATTCGGTTCCGAACCTCAGCTGCTGCTCCCCGATCCTACTCACTGTCCAAGCCAGGAACTGCAGGGGACACTGACGCCCCCATCAGTCGAGGGGTACCCTGGACTTGGCCTCTGAACCTCGCTCCGCCCCAGCCTGAGCTGCTCTCCGAGGCGAGTGCTCGTGTCTCCGGGGGTCTGCAGGGCCTCCGTTCTGGGCTTCCTGCTCAGTCTCACCCCCCTCCCCCCCTCCACGGGGCAGCCAGAGCGCTCCTTCCAAACACGAACCAGGCCCTGGGGTCCCTGCGGCCCCCCTGTCCTCCACCCATTTCCTGGCCTGGCCCCGGCCCCTCCAGCCCCACATGGCTCTTTCCTTCTAGAACCCTCTCAACGGTCGTCCTGAGCTGTGGAGCTCCCCCATACCCCCACACCTTTGCACGTGCCGTTCTCTGCGCCTGGGGTGCCCTCTCCTTCCTCATGGAGGTGACAAACTCCCCTGACCCTTCAAGTGTGGGTTCAGCTTCCTCTGGAGGGAAACACGGCCTCCCTTCACGTGCCTGAGCCCTGAGATGCGGAGCTGGAGTTTTCGGGGTCACAGGGCGGCTGGATAAAGGGGCCTGTCATTTCCCTGGGGATCTCTATGACCTCAAAAAGAGTGGCTACTGCGTCTTGCAGGCTGTGGCCCCAGTGTGGACAGAAACCCCCCGGTGACGTGGACACTGGCTGGGTCCTCCTACAGAGCTGTAAGGCATGCTGCTGGAGAGAGACCCCTCCCGGTGCCAGGCGCCCACCCCTGGGTGCCGCCCCCTCTGCCCTCCCCTGCAGGGGTCTCTTCCGCAGCCCCCGGGCTGGCACACCTCCAAAAGGGCAGCTCCATTCACTGCACCTGGCACCCCATCGTGTTCCCTGGATGAATGAGTGAACTGTCGGGTACCAGCTGGCCTGGGCTTGCCGCACCCGGCTGCCTTCTCACAAGGGGTGCCACCCACCTCACAGCGGCATCCTGGTCACCTTGACCTTTCTGAGGTCAGGCCTCAGAGAGGCGAAGCCCTTGCCACTGGTTCCAGCATGCCGGCTCCGGGACTGCTCGTCCCTCACATGGCAGTCCTTCCCCTTCTACCTCCTTCTCCGGGCTCCCCACCACCCCTTCACCTCTTTCCCTCTGTCCCTGACACCAGTCACTCCTGTGGTGTCTGTCACCACCTTCTTCCTTGACTCGGAGTCTTGCAGAGGCTTGGGCCTTAATCTGGACAAGAGCAGGTGTTTACAGGTCCTGCTCCAAGCTGATGTGGCACGTGGCACAAGCCCACCCATTGGCTGACTGGCAACCTATGATGTGCTTTGGGACAGAAGCTCTGTCCAGTCAGAGAGGCCGGGCCTGTGCTGGCCAATCAGATTTCTCTCAGTCTTGGGCATTTGAACTCAGGGAGGGAAGGAGGGAAGGAGGCTCCTGGGACAGGCAGGCTGGGAGAAAGCCCTGGAAAAGGCTGGAGAGGAGGTGAGCCCCAACTCCTGACACCAAGACACAGGCTGCTGAGGGGGCTGCTGGCCCTCAGTCAGGATACTGTGTCTCTCCAAAACTCAAGATGACTGGGAGAAAGCCCTGGAAAAGGCTGGAGAGGAGGTGAGCCCCGGACTCCTGACACCAAGACGCCTGCTGCTGAGGGGGCTGCTGGCCCTCACTCAGGATCCTGTGTCCTGTGTGTCCAAAATAAACGCCCTTTCCCAAAGGCGCCCGAGTCTTCAATTCTTACCATGGAACAGCTCAATCACCCTGCGTCTCACTTCCCACCTCCTGGCAGGACACCCTCTGTGCTGGGCCCTAGAACCCTGCTCCCTGCTCCCTCCATGCCTGGACCTTTGCAGCAGCATTGGGGGGGAGCGGGTGGGGAGAGGGGGAAAACTAGGGAACCGCTCTGCAAGTCCATTTCCATTTTGCAGAGTTCCGGGGAGGTTACATCTCTCAAGCCTTGGTCATTTGTGTTATATGTATATTTTTCATGATCCGTGTGTACCATCTTTGTTTACTTAATATTTGTCTTTAACTCAATTCACAGTTTGGGTTAAATATTCTTATTGAAAGAAAAATCGTCCTATTGCTTTTGGACATGGAAATCTGATACTCACTATACATAAAAGGTAACTGTAAAAATTAAACACAATAAAAAGGTTTTAATCCATTGCCTGCTGGGAATCTGCTCAGTTGGCAAGGCTGAGGGTTCGATCCCCAGTCAGGGCACATACAAGAAGCAGCCAACGAATGCATAAACGAGGGGAAGAAACAAATTGATCTCTCTCCTGCTTTCTCTCTCTCTCATGTCAATAAGTAAAGAGTAAAAACAAACAAGTGAAGATTACTAAGCGTGGGTAAGCTGTGGGAGACACTCCAGCACCACCAAACAGCCTTCCTTCTTGAGGAAAAGGCAAAAGGATGGTAGAGGGGATGCCCTTTTCACCAACAGGAGTCAGATTTAGCTTATCCTGCAGGGGTCCAGGCATCACCTCACATGGTCTCATGGCTTTTTATGAATCTTGGCTGTGCCAACCGCCCGCTGCACTTCCTAACCTCCCGAGTCTCAGTTTCCTAATCGAAAGCCTCAGAGCATGACACCTGCCTCACCGGGTCCTTTCCAGGTGATGAGAGAAGATGCTGGGGAAAGTTTATTTATTTTTAGTGCCCTTGACTGAAAATTTGGGCCAGAACATCCTATCTAATAAAAGAGTAATATGCAAATAGACCACACAACTGCCACACCCACCAGCCAATCAGAAGCAAGTATGCAAATCAATCCAACCAAGATGGCTACAGCCACAGAGAGAACAGGAGGGAGGCTTGGGTTGCCCCCGGTGATGGAGGAAGCCAAGCTTTCTGCACACCTTGGCCAGCCCAGGCCTCTGCTTAAGGCTACAAAGTTTCAATTGTAGAAGATAAATAAATCCCAGATACCAGGGCCTCCACTTGGGTTGCCAGGGGGTGTGGGCAGCCTGCAAACCACCACAGGCCCCTCTCCCAGGCTGCCCCATGCCCCAAGGGAACCCCCACCCTGATCTGGGACACCCTTCATGGAAAACCAGCTGGCCCCCAACCATGTGCAGGCCTCTATTCTATCTAATTAAAGAGTAATATGCAGATTGACCATCACTGCAACACACAAGATGACTGTCCCCATGTGGACACAAGATGGCCACCACAAGATGGCCAGCAAGGGAAGGCAGTTGGGAGGGACCAGGCCTGCAAGGGAGGGCAGTTGGGGGTGATCAAGTTGGCAGAGGAGAGAAACTGGGAGTGACCAGGTCTGCAGGGAAGGGCAGTTAGGGGTGACCAGGCCCACAGGGGAGGGCAGTTAGGGGCAAATAGGCTGTTAGGGGAGCAATTAGGCATTAATCAGGCTGGCAGGGTAGTGGATAGGGGGTGATTAGGCCAGCAGGCAGAATCAGTTAGGGGCAATCAGGAAGGCAGGCAGGTGAGCCAGCAGTCCTGGATTGTGAGAGGGATGTCCAACTGCCCATTTAGGCCTGATCCCACTGAGGGGGTCCCAGATTGAAGAGGGTGCAGGCTGGGC
The DNA here is from genome assembly GCA_004026805.1 of Lasiurus borealis. Lineage (NCBI taxonomy): Eukaryota > Metazoa > Chordata > Mammalia > Chiroptera > Vespertilionidae > Lasiurus > Lasiurus borealis. Next base: position 7,557 of record PVJN01033417.1, on the reverse strand, counting down.
TGAAGGACACCCCTGTATATGAATTTTATGCACCGGGCCTCTAGTGGGTGTAATGTCTGGCATCCATAAAACTGCACCCATGGCAGACATGGCTAATCGATTGCACCCATGCACGGCAGACCTTGCTAATAGATCCTCGTCCTCTGGAGCCTCACTGCCCCTCTAGCTTCTGTAAGCTGGTCCTGACTGATCATAGGGGCACCTGGTGACATCTCTGACCAGGAAGGTCATCCCTCGGGTTCCTTCCACAACAGCAGCTCTGGCTTTTCCAGACTCGCATTTCCCAGGCAGGAGGACAGGCTGAGATGACGGCAGGGGGGAAGCGGAGAGGGTCCTGTGAACAGCTGTCCCTGCCGTTTCCAGCGAGCGAGCCAGGCGGAGAGAGGGGCCACCTTACAGCAGGTGGAGAGGGTCTGACGGTGCAGAGTGGGTGGGAGGGTGGCCTCGGGAGCCGGAAGACGGACGGAGCACCTGGCAGGGGTGGGCCGCGTAAAGGAGAGACAGGCCTGCCGGGTCAGATTGCAGGGCAGAGAGGCGGCACCAGCTGGGGACCAGGCAGCTGAAGGCCCGGGATCGGGGACCCGTCAGGTGCAGAGCGGAAAGCAGGAGGCAGCGAGGGCAGATGGAGGGATAAGAGAAAAGCGGGGAGAGGTGGGAGGGCCTGTCAGCCTCTCAGGTCTCCTGTTTCTCTAGCTGTATTTGTTCCCTCGACTCCCCAACCCCCTCCCCACCCCCACCACCTCCCCCACACCTCCCAGCTCCCACTCCCAGCAACTCCCAGGGCCCACGGTTACCAAGAAAACTGTGGAAACAGACCGCGACCAGGAGGACAAACCTCCCCACCGTCCTCGAATTATTGACATTCCAGAAAACTCCAGCAACAGCCACGAAGCACTTTGGAAAGGAATGAGGAACTGACGTTTACGTTCAGACCTGGTGCCAGACGCTTCCCAAGCACATCTCTCATCGCCTGAGAGGACGCTGTGAGGCTGGGGCCAGGTACCACCGCTCGCAGACGGGGAAACCGAGGCTCAGGAGGTTCCGAAGGGCAGCCCAGATGCCAACTCAGGTACACGGGGCTCCAGAACTCAAGGTCCTTGGTATCTGCAAGGCTGCACGGGAAACAGGTGCATGCATGACAAAAGGCAAAGTGAAGCGAAACAAAACAAGCAAAATTCCATCCTAATCTTCCTGGCAACCAGTTCAAAAACACAGCCCACATTCTGCACGTTCCCTGCTGGTGACTGTGCCGAAACCATCCTCACCAGTGACCTGGCCGCATCCCTCCTCGTGCGGATCCCTGCTGGCCTCCTCCTCCTCGGTCACCTGTCCCTCCAACCCTCCACCTCTGAGCCCTGCCAGGGCGGTCTCGCTCTGGCTTGTGTCTGGCCGTGCCACACCTGCTTAAGCCCCCACGGACTCCCCCATATCTTCAGGACAAGGGTGGAGCTCCCCAATGTCTTAGGCCAGTGGCCGGCCAACTCATTGTCCACAGAGCCCGATATCCACAGGACGACGATGGACATTTCTTTGGAGAGCCACGTTTTTTAAACTTAAACTTCTTCTAACACCACTTCTTAAACTTCTTCTAACGCCCGGGCTGTGGTGTTTTGTGGAAGAGCCACACTCAAGGGCCCCAAGAGCCTAATGTGGCTCTCGAACCGCAGTTTGCCGACTATGATCTTGGTCCATGACTTGATGGGTTGCATCTGCTCTCATACCTCAGTCTCCCCATCTGTGAATGGGGTAGTCCTTTGGATGATTTCTTTTGTCCTTCTTTCCTTCCTTTCTTTCTTCCTTCCTTCCTTCCTTCCTCCCTTCCTTCCTCCCTCCCTCCCTTTCTCTCTCTCTCTCTCTCTTTCTTAAATTGGATGGTTTCTAAGAGCTTTCTTAGCCCTGGTATTCCGTGGTTTCAGGTGCCACATGGAATGTGGCTTGTGGCCCGGACTACATGTATTTCACTTCAAGGGTGGAAGGCGAGGGCTGAGGGCCAGGGCCACCATTGATTCACTCACTTTGGCTTCTGTTGGTCCTTGGATTTGCAGTCATCTTCCACCCAAACAATCCACTCCCACATCCTACACTTGCCTCGGGTTCCCCTCCAGCATCTCCACTTTTGGGCGGCCTCTGATTCGTCCCAAGTAGGGTTGAGTACTGCCTCCTACTGTCACCTTCTGGATCCCCTCCCTTAAAACCATCTGCTGTGCTGTGGACCCTGAGGGTACAGGGGAGAGAATAACAGTCACAGCAGGGGGTCAATCAGACCAGGAGCAGCAGCCTGTCTCAGAAAGCCCGGCATGAGGAGACTCTGGGGGAGCCCCTGGCTTGGAGAAAGAGGTGGGGTGCTGGTGGGGGTTTAGGCAGGGTGGCTGGCCAGAGTGCAGCTGGTTGCGGATGGTCCTCGGAAGCGGCGGGAATTGGACTTGCAGAGGAGCGCTCAGCAAGCATCAGAAACCTTGGTCCACGCACTGTCACATCCCTGGCAGTGACGTCAGAGGGGAGGAGAGAGACCATTCTGACTCCAGCCAAGGCACAGAGTGGTGGTGGCTCATGCCAGGCACACACTAAGAACACAGTAGCGCATGGCAAGTTCATAAAACCTCTCGGCGTCCCGGCAAGACAAGAATGACGGGGATTCTGAGGCCTGCATCCCCCAGGAAGACAGGCAGCCCGAGGGGGTGGCGCCCTGTCCCAGGCCACATAGTGAGGGACCAGAGGTCTCACCCTGCCTCCTATCCTACGGCCACTGTCACTGGGGACGAGAGGCAGGTTGTTGATTACACAGGAGCTCAGCACCCGTAGCCGCAGTCTGGCCCTGAGACAGCCGGGACATCCCCCGGCCGGCTTGCTCAGAGACATTTTCCATCACCACAGCGGTGACACACGCACGCTCCCGTCACCGAGCCTGCTGCCGGGAGGGGGCGGTGCTCGGGGCTGTGGGAAAGCAGGGCAGGAAGTGCTGAGTGCGGGGAGCGGCTGGGGGGTACCCGGTGTGTGATTCCAGGAAGCCAGGATGCAGAGGGGAGGGGAGCTGGCGGGACCTGGTCTTCCATTCCTCCCTGGGGGTGACCTCACCGAGGAGTCTGCCGCCCTCCCTGTCTGCAGAGTCCCCACCTCTGTGGGGGCGGGCTGACCTGAGTCACACCCTACCTCTGGGAAGAAAATTGACCTGAGGCTTTACAGCAGCGGTTCTCAACCTGTGGGTCTCGACCCCTTTGGGGTCGATGACCCTTTCACAGGGGTCGCCTAAGACTATTGGAAAACACCTATTTCCCATGGTCTTAGGAACCAACACACCCCCGCTCCTCGGTGTAGCAAAGTGTAGCCATGTAGTTTACTGTTGTCATATGAAGACTTGTTACCCATGCTACACCACGATTCAAGACACAATTTCATTTATTTGTAATTAGAAATAAATATTTCACAATATGTAATCACATATTGTTTTTGTGATGAATCCCTATGCTTTAATTATGTTCAATTTGTAACAACGAAAATACATCCTGCCTATCAGATATTTACATTACAGTTCCTAACAGTAGCAAAATGACAGTGATGAAGTAGCAACGGAAATAATTTTATGGTTGGGGGTCACCACCACATGAGGAGCTGTCTTAAAGGGTCGTGGCATTAGGAAGGTTGAGAACCACTGCTTTACGGGATGATGCCCGGCTGGGGAAGACAGTACATCGCCTCGGGCGGAGCGTGGGGCGCTGTATGGGATTCCAGAGCCAGAGGGCCCGGCGCAGCTCAGCGGGTTTGGCATTTAGTTGCTTGCGATGGCTCCTGCATCCACTCAGACTGCATTTACCGCGGGACTGTTGGGCTCGGGTCGCGGCGCTGGGTGCTAGCGAGCCAGTGGGGGGCAGCACGGAGGCCCCCGTGGTCCCCGTGGGGCGGCTGGTGCGCTGGCTTTGGACCTGGATTCCACCCTGGCTCTGCTGACCCCAGCTGTGACCTTGGCGAGGGCCTAACCTTCCCGTTGCCTCCGTTTTCTCAGCTGTACGCGGGGCAGCACCCGGATGGAGGCGAGGGTTAAAGATGTGAAGTTCTCCAAAGAGGTTGATGCAGGGCCAGGGCTGTGGCCAGGGGAAGCGGGGAGCAGGGTGTGGAGGTGCCTGGCTGACTGGCTGCCTGCCTCAGGGACGTGCTCCGCTGTCGTGGTGATGCTGTTGGGGCGGGGCTGACCTGGAACCTGGCAGGTGGGGGTTCTACTGCCCTTCCCCCACCCGCTCCCCTTCCCACCCTCTTGCTCCTCACTGTCCGCCTTCCCCCAGCGCCTGGGTAAGTCTCGGGGTTGATAGTTTAAGGCGTGACTCTCTCTAGGGTACCTGGACACCCAGAGGGTTGACTCTCTGATGAGGGGATTCCAGAAGGTGTGACTTGTGGACTCGGGGTGACCTGGCCTGTGGAAGAGCAGCCCGAGGCGTTGTCGTTAGCCAGCCTGCTCCTGTCCCTCCGCCCCACCTGTAATGGGGTGAATTGTGTCCCCCAAAGACATGGTCAAGTCCTAACCCTCCCCCCACCCCACCCCCACACACACCTAGGAATGTGGCCTTCTCTGGAAACAGGGGTCTCCGTGGATGTAATAAGAGGAGGTCATAATCCCATAGAACCTACGACCCGTGTCTCTGTAAGAAGAGGCGAGGCCCAGGGAAAGACACACGGGGCGTCGCCATGGGACAGCAGAGCTGGATGGAACGCCAGGAATTGCCAGCATCAGCGACACCACAGCCAGGAGGGGCGGGAGGACCCTCCCCTGGCGCCTGGGAGAGAGCACAGCTCGTCCCATGGCAGGCGGGGAGAGGGGTGGGAGCAGCTGGCTACAATGCCGGGTCCTGCTCACACCTTGACCTTGGACTTCCCGCCTCCAGAGCCGGGAGACAGCACAGTTCTGTGCTTTAAGCCACCGCTTTGCAAGGGCCGTCCCAGAAACCAATGCGCTGCCTCGGCCTGCGAGGAGCTCAGTCCTCCCAGACCCCACCGGCCTGGACGATGCTGGGGTGCGAGGACCGGGGGTTAGGACTTGCACGGAGCCGCCCCTCCGCCTACCCACAGCACCTGATCCTGCCAGCCCGGTACCTCCCCCGAGGGTGGCTGGGCCGGCAGGGCACCTTCTCCAGGGTGGACTGCAGTCTCGGCCTCTCACCCAACAATGGCCTCCTTGAGCGGAGGCTTGGCTGACCCACAAGGAGGGCAGCTCTCCCAGGGTCTCCCACCCTGATCTCCCCGAAGAGTGCCTTCACTCCCTCTCCTGGACTGAACAGGGTCCCCCAAACTGGAAGCCGTGACTCTGACTGTATTTGGACATAGGTTCTTGGCAGATGCAAGCAAGTGAAGGCGCGGTCCTAGGGGAGAGGGTGGGGCCTAAATCCCATAGGACTGGTGTCCTGAGAAGAAGAGGGAAACTGGGGCCAGACGCACAGATATACGGAGACGAGAGGCAGAGGTCGCAGTGAGGTTTCCGCAAGCCAGGGATCCGGCAGCTAAGAGAGCTGGGCGGAGCCAGGCAGGATCCTTCCTGGAGCCGAGGATGGACCCGCCGGCAGCCGGTTTGGGCCTGGAGAACAGAGAGGATCCGCCGTCTGAAGCCGCCCGACAGCGTTACTCCGTCACCGCAGCCCAGAAAGCGGGGGCACCTCTCAGCAGAGAACAGAAGGCAGGCCTTTCCGCTGCCATGGTCATCACACGGCCCCCCTCTTCTCCCAGAACCTGGTCTCCTCCGCGGCTGAGCGGGGACGTGGAACGCCACGCCTGGCTGGAGGCATCCCCGCGAAGAGGCCAGCGCGGAGCTCAAAGCCGCCCTGTGTTACCGCGAAGGAGGGGACAGTGGCAGTTATTTGTCCGCTCATCCAGTGTTTGCTCGTCCCGTGTGCCAGGTACTGTCCTAGGCCGGGATCCAGCAGGGACAGACAGGCGGGACTTTGTCTTCACGGGCTCACAGTCTGGGGCTGGGGAGGGACAGACCACGGGGCGCTGCCTGCAGGCGATGAAAACGCGGCTGTCCTGGCGCCTTAGCCTCTAGTGGGTGGTGTGAGCACCTACTGTGTGCAGGGACCTAAGAGGAAGCAGAACACACGTGGTTCGGCCTCCGGTGGACAGCTGTGAGCACCTACTGTGTGCAGGAGCCTAAGAAGAAGTAGAGCACACATGGTTTGGGGTCTGCTGGACAGCTGTGAGCACCTACTGTGTGCAGGAGCCTAAGAAGAAGTAGAGCACACATGGTTCGGGCTCTGCTGGACAGCTGTGAGCACCTACTGTGTGCAGGGGCCTAAGAGGAAGTGGGCACCCATGGTTCGGGTTCTGCTGGACAGCTGTGAGCACCTACTGTGTGCAGGGGCCTAAGAGGAAGTGAAGCACACATGGTTCGGCCTCTGGTGGACAGCTGTGAGCACCTACTGTGTGCAGGGCCTTGACATGGCATCCATTGAGGGTTTATTTGGCATTATGTTAGTTTGCTGGGGCTGCGTAAAAAGTACCACAAACAGAGTGGCTTCCACAACAGAAGCGTACGGTCTCACAACCTAGAGAAGTCCAAGGTCAAGGTGTCGGCAGGAACGGTTCTCTCCGAGGGCCGTGAGGGAGGGTCTGTTTATTCCCTGCCTCTTTCCTACCTTCGGGTGGTTTACTGGCGACTTTGGCGGTCCCTGGCGGGTGGAAACATCACCCTGACCGCTGCCTTCATCACGTGGCCTTCTCCCTGGGTGTCCGTGCGTCTCCACGTTTTCCTTTCTGTAAGGACACCAGTCCCTGGGTTAGGGGCCCATCCTACTCCAGCTGCAGCGACCCCGTTTACAATTAAGGTTACATCCAAAGGGACCCGGGATCAGGACTCCCACGTGTGAATTTGGGGGACACATTTCAACAATTCACAGGCATTGTTTTGTGCCTCCAGGGAGGCAGGCGCCCCCCACCCCTGTCCCAATGGGAGGTGCGGGGCCAGGGTCCGGCCTCCCTCTGAGCGTCAGCGCGTCTCCAGAATGTCTTGGGAAGCGGGATGCTGAGGGCCAACGGCTTTCTGTCCAAACCAAGGGCTTTGTACAGCATCCCGCTCTGCTGGCAGTCAGACGTCTCCCTCAGGTCCCTGTCCCCCAGGCCTGACGCCGTGCAGGCACTTGGCAGGTGTGTGCCATAAGAAAGCAGGAGCTGTGCGTTCAGATTCCTCCCGGCCTGGGTTTGCACACCGGGGTGCACGGGGCGTTGACAAAGGGTTGTTGTGGGCAGTGAGTGAAATAACCCATGGGGCGCTGGACGCGGCACCTGCCCCTGGTCCCTGGTCCTTGCAGCGTCAGCCAGGGCTGGGATGGCCGTTATCATATGGCGGCTGTGAGTGTGAGGGTCACCGCTGCTGCTCCACCCCGACTCCCCCAGACCTGGAAGGAAGGAGGAAAGGAAAGGAAGAAAGGAAGAGGGAGGGAGGGAAGAAGGGAGGAAGGGAAGGGGGAAGGAGGGAAGGAAGGAAGGAAGGAAGGAAGGAAGGAAGGAAAGAGAGAGAGGGAGGAAGGAAGGAAAGAGGGAAGGAAGGAAGGAAGGAAGGAAGGAAGGAAGGAAGGAAGG
>PVJN01033416.1:0-23453 GCA_004026805.1 Lasiurus borealis | reverse complement strand
CCCGCCCCGCGGCCGCGCGCGGGGGGTTGTGGGTACCTCGAGGCTGACGGCGGACGACGAGGCGGCGCCGGGACTACAACTCCCAGCAGGCAGCGGGGGCCGCCGACGGCGGCCGCCGAGAGGCAGCTGCAGCGCCCCGCGCGCGCGGCGGGGATGGAACGTTGCTAGAGTTGGCGGGTCAGCTCGCTGCAGGCGGCAGCAGCCTCCACGCCTCGGCCCGCCGCGCTCCCCGAAGCGGGAATCCGGGAGGCGGGCGCGCCTGCAGTTAGTAGTTGCACACGTTTACTCAAGCCCCGGGACCCGTGGACGCCATGCACCGGTAAACCGACTGGTTACAAAGAAGCGGGGGGCACGCTTGAATGGAGCGTCTTAATTCATTTAGGCCACGAGGGATGGCTAACTTGCTGAAACTGTGGCTCGTGCCCGGGGGTGGGGATGGCCCCCTTTTTTGCGGGGGGAAAAAGCGTGGATGGGTGGATGGATGGATGGATGGATGGGTGGATGGATGGATGCTTTCGTGCGGGGATCCGTGTGTGTGCGGGTTTTATTTGTCTTTTCTGTATTGGGGCTTCTTGCTGCTCATCGTTTGAATGGCTGTACGGTTTCCCTCCACGTTGAGAAATCCTGGGAGGCCCTTATTTTATTTTATTTTATTTTTTTGCATGTTTTGCATGATCAGAATTGTAAATCAGAAAGCCTCTTTGATTTGCTCAGGTTTGTTTTTTTTTTTTCCCTCCTCCTCTGTCTCTCTCTCTCTCCCTCTCTCTCTCCCTCTTTCATTCTTGGGAATTGGCCGCCGGCATGTGAAAAATGCAGTTCTGTGAGCTGCATGACTACATTGCATAACTAACGTGCAGTCAGCTTCCCTTCAGGGCCTTACCCCCGGCTCCTGGGTGTGTTCTCACAGGAAAGGGGGGGGGGGGCTGATTGTGCATTTCTCTGCAGGAAGCACCTCCAGGAGATCCCCGACCAGTCCAGCAACGTGGCCACCAGCTTCACGTGGGGATGGGACTCTAGCAAGACCTCAGAGCTGCTGTCCGGCATGGGGGTGTCCGCCCTGGAGAAGGAGCGGGCGGACAGCGAGAACATCCCCCAGGAGCTGCTCTCCAACCTGGGGCCCGGGCAGGGCTCCCCGAGAAAGCGGCTCAAGAGCAAAGGCAACGACAAGGACTTTGTGATCATCCGCAGACCCAAGCTCAACCGAGAGAACTTCCCAGGTAAGAGGCAGGAGGGCGGGTGCGTCCTGGAAGGGGTGTGTGTGGGGAACTGTTTGGTAAAAAAAAAACACAAAAATCTTTGTTCTGGGATCTTCAGGATGGGGCCCTTCTCCAAACACCTAATTCTCAAGTTATTTTCCCCAAGAAAATAACTCCCTGCCAGTGAAGTGTATAGGAATCTTGGCCGGGAGATGGCTCCTAGTGCTCCATTCATTTTTAACCCATGAGAACACATCCCTCCCCGCTTTTTTCTCTAGAAAGCGGTCTGCCCGCTCGGTGCCACTGATAAATGGGGGACAAACGCCATGATCTTCTTTTTTATGGTCTCCTGCGGTTCCGTGCCCCTGGTTGAGCTCTTTCGCCATCGTCACCTTTTAGTGATTTCTCCAAGGATCGCTCCAGTGGCTGGTCAGCGAGGTGGCGGGAGCTTAGCCAGGTCCCCCCTCCCCGATGGGCTTTGCGTGTCTGCGGTCCGTCTCCATTCCGCACGACCTGTCCAGTCACGCAGCCAAAGACCCGAAGGCCAGACCTCTTCCCGCCATCACCCCCCCAGCGCCTGGCCAATGACCGAGTCTTTCCTTCCCATCTCAGGTGTTTCTCAAGTTCTCATCTCCTCTCAACCGGATGTCATGGGAAGGGACTCATTATTGCGGCCTTTTCCTCCCCGGGTCCGTCCCCCAGAGCTAGACGGGGCTGACTGAGAGGTAGAACTTACCCTCTTCATAGCTTCCGGCTCCCCTGGGTAAGCAGGTGATGGAGTGTCTCAAGCAAGAGTGCTCAGACCCCTCGGCTGCCCTGCCCTGGGGTTACCCGTTGTCCTGGCTGGGGAATCACTGCAGACATGGATGCAGCCGTGTTCGCTGAGCACAGGCTATGTGCTTGGCACCCGTTCCTCGGGGAGCTGGGGAAACAGAAACAGGACACAGTGAACATGATACATACGATAGGCAGTAAGTTAGAAGTAAGGGCTGTGGCTGGGGAAAAAAGAAATACACTTTAACCAAGCCAGGAGGGATTGGAGGTCCCGAGGCAGGGAGAGGGATGGCAGTTTTAAACGGGGGATGGATGGCCAGCCTCACTTGAACCTTATGCAAAGACAGAAAGGAGAGAAGGGAATATGCCAGGCAGATAACTTGGAGGAGAGAGTTCTGAGCAGAGGCGAAACCGGTGCAAAGGCCCTGGGGCAGAGGCGGGTCGTGTCTGTTGAAGGATCAACAAGAAAGCCATATTCTCGGTGCGGAATGAGCCTGGGAGAAAGTAGAGGGACTTCAGGCTAGAGGTGCTGGCTAGTTTTGCTTTTTAAAAAAAGAAATCTGTGTTGTGTGGTGTGTTTTTTGGGTTTTGATCCTTTCTTTAGGGAAGAGAATCGTCATATGATGGCCCGGGAATCTGTACTAGGGGTTGAATTAGAAAGGCAGTAAAGGGTTATGGTGAAGTCGGACAGATCTGGGTTCCAGTCTGTCTTGCTGTTCTCAGCCTTAGGGAGTTTTGGGCGCTCTGTGCCCTCGTTTCTTTGTGAAACGGAGAAGTGACACCCGCCTCATAGGTCGCTGTGAGAATGAATGAAACAGTGCCGTGACGCTCTTAGCATGCTGCCTGCAGGTAGCACGCCGGAAGTGAACCCCGTTAATTTGGCCACACACACTGGTGGGAGGGGGGAAGACTGCTTCACTCTTTCTTTTGTCCTGGAAGCTGTGGGTCTGACCTTGATCGTGAAGGACTCTCTCTTCAGAATTTAACAGCAATGCATGGCATTCCACACTAGCAATTTGTGCCTGATCACCCGAACGTGGAAAGAGAGAGAAACATCAATGAGAATCATGGCTCGGCTGCCTCCTGCACGCCCCCTGCTGGGGATCGAGCCTGCAACGCAGGCCTGTGCCCTTGGCTTGGAATCGAACCTGGGACCCCCTCAGTCCACAGGACGACGCTCTACCCACTGAGCCACACCGGCCAGGGCTAAAAGACTTCTTGTTTCTAAGCGAGGCACTCTGGAGACTGGACAGGATGGAGCGGGCAGGGGTTTGAGGAGGACTAGAGCGTTCCATGCGACTTCAGATAGATGGGTCTGACGTGAGAAGAGAGAGGCGGGGAGGGAAGCAGGAGGCTCCATTGTCCGGCTGGAACTGGAACTGCGCGCAGCACGGACTGGTTCGGCGGCGTGGAGCGGTGAGGTCACTGACGTGGGATGAGGGGCAGCTGGCGTGGAGGGTCCCCGCGGGGCCCCCCCCGGAGCCCGGGCCCCCCCCCCGCATGGAGCCCTCATTCCGGGGAGTTTTGTGTGCAGTTGTCGGGACAGGTGGCCGCCAGCTCTGCCAGGAGGAGGGAGCCGCGGGCCACACCTGCTCTCTCTCTCCACAGAGCCCGGGTGCCAGGCGCCCCCAGACCGCGCGTCTTTCCTGGTGCTGCCCTCGGCCAGCCTCGCCTCTCCGCAGGCCCCCGGCCAGGCGCACATCTGGCAGCTGACGCCCCTTTATCTGTCTCCTCCGGAAGATAAAAACTGTGTGGCCAGCCTGTCCTGGGACAGCGCCCGGGATGGGCCCCCGGGGGTGAGAGTGCGGAAGGAATGGAGGGGGAAAGGGCCAGCAGTGAGGTCACTCTCGGGCAGAAGGAGGACAACTGCATCTCCTTTGTGGGCATGAAACGCCTGTCCCGGTCCTTTCTTCCCCACTTCCCCCCCCTCCGCCCCCCTCCCTGCAAACAGGATGCAGGAAAACACGGTTGAACTAATTTGTTGATCCGCTCTCCCATGGCGATGGAACTGCTTGAAATTCCAGACCCCACACTGCTCTCTCAGCCCGGAGCCTCCAAAGTTTCGAGAAGGCTGATATCCTCCCGGGAACCTTGTTCAAAGTGCAAAATTCCTGAGATACTGATCCGAGGAGGCTCCCGCCTGGAAGCTGGAGGCCTGCTTGAACAGCCCCAGGCAAACAGAGGGCCTCCGGTCTTTTCTCTCTCTTTTTTTGAACCAGTGAGAAATATATTCTGCATTGCAGTCCTGGGTGTGTACTGAACTCTTCTCCTCACTGAGGGGTTTCCTATTCCTTTCCGGCCCATTTTTTTCAAAAAACAGCGCTGGTCAGCGCTGCCCGGGAGACTCAGGTGGTTGGGTGCCGTCCTGGGTACCTAAGGGTTGCTGATCAGGGCACATGCCCAGGTTACCGGCTCCGCGGATTGAGGTTTCTCTCTCGCTGCCTCTCCCTTCTTCTCTCTTTAACATCAATAAAAATCTATTTTAGAAGCACAAAACAGGGCTGGTCAAACGAGACTGGTTTCATGATGCACCAAGGAATCTCAGCCTGCAGCTCTCCAACAGCTCCTTCGAGTCTGTAGGGTTCCCTCCCAGGCACTGGCTTTGCTCTGTAGCTTCTATTCATTCATTCATTCATTCATTCATTTGCTCTGTAGCTTCTATTCATTCATTCATTCATTCATTTGCTCTGTAGCTTCTATTCATTCATTCATTCATTCTTCATTCATCAAAGATTTATTGGGCACCGTCCTAGAGATGAGGAAGACAGCAGTGAACATCACAGGCAAAAGACCTGGCTGTCATTCAGCCTCTAGACCAGCGGTTCTCAACCTGTGGGTCGCCACCCCTTTGGGGGTCGAACGACCCTTTCACAGGGGCCGCCTAAGACCATCGGAAAACACCTATTTCCCATGGTCTTAGGAACCAACACACCCCTCCTCGGTGTAGCAATGTAGTTTACTGTTGTTTTATGAAGACTGTTGCCCATGCTACACCACGATTCAAGACAACATTTCATTTATTTGTCATTAGAAATAAATATTTCACAATATATAATTACATATTGTTTCTGTGATTAATCCCTATGCTTTAATGATGTTCAATTTGTAACAATGAAAATACATCCTGCCTATCAGATATTTACATTACAGTTCATGACAGTAGCAAAATGACAGTTATGAAGTAGCAACGGAAATCATTTCATGGTTGGGGGTCACCACCACATGAGGAGCTGTCTTAAAGGGTCGAGGCATTAGGAAGGTTGAGAACCGCTGCTCTAGACTGTACCTTCTTCTCCAAATCCCATTTCCATGGTTTGCCCATTGCTCTTCCCACACGTCTCTCCCGGAAATCTGGGGTGGAGGGGATCACTGAGGACCTCTGTTTGGTTTTGCTGTGGTTTAGCTTTTTTTCAGTTTTGCCTACCTAGCCAAAAAAAAAAAAAAAAAAAGCTAGTTCGATCCAGTGTTTTCTCTGTGCCGTTGGTGGAAGAGGAAGGAAGACTCATCTCAGATGGCGGAGCCATTGTATCTTCCCCGAAAGGCAGCCGGGGCTGTTACCTCTTCACACTGTCTGGCCAAGTCCAATAGGAATGGAGCCGCCGCTCTTAAAACCCCCCCAACACAGCAGGTGTGAGCAGCCGCTTCATGGATGTACTATGTAGAAAGAGGGCAGGTCTGAGAGCCCACGTCTTGTGGTCTTGTGTGTGGGTCAGGTGGGCTTGGGTGTTGGACGCGGAATCGGAGGGTAGGTGAGGTTCCCAGGAAGACACAGCGGGAGTCGTCATGGAAACTGCCAAGATCTGAGATGCTGATGAGCCTCCCCCGAGGAGCGGATGATGAGGTCAGCGGCCGGGCTCGCACCTCGGGACCCAGTGGACAGGGTGGTGCCCCCTGCGGGGGTGACCGCAGGCGTGGGAGCCGGAGAGCAGAGGCCCTGGCCCGAGGACTGGGCAGCCCCGGGCGGTGGAGGAAGGTCACGGAGGAAGGACCCGCTCTGGACTTTCTCACCCGCCCGGGGCACCGGCCCGCAGCAGAGCGCCCGGAGTGCAGGGAACAGATGGCTGCTGCTCGGAGAACGGGAGACGGCCGGGCAGCTTACGTTAGGCGAGCGGCCTGAGGAAGACACACTTCCGCCCCTCTGCTCGGCCAGCGGCCAGCTCAGGCTGCGACCCCCCCGCCCATCTCATCCAGGGGCCCGGAATCGCTGTCACCCTGGGGCCAACGGAAGGGACCCTGGGTGTGTGGCTGCCGGCGCATTTTCTCGGTCATTGCTCCTTCCGTCCGCCGGCCGGGTCCTTGACAGCCCCCAGCATCGCTGCTTTCCGCCCCTCCCGCCACGGGTCCCTCCCAGCCCTGCTGGATGTCTCTCTCTTTTTTCTCTTTTTCCCTCTACAGTCAGGTTTAATTCTCTCTTTTGTTCAACTCCTAGGACAGGGGTTCTCAACCTTCCTAAGGCCAAGACGCTTGCACACAGTTCCTCATGGGGTGGTGACCCCCAACCATGAAATGTTGCTCCTGTGATGCATCGTGATGTAAATATCTGCATTTTTCTGATGGTCTCAGTCGACCCCTGTGAAACGGTCGTTCGACCCCCCAACGGGGTCGCGACCCACAGGTTGAGAACCACTGTCCTAGACCATCTAGCACTCTGCAGAAGGCGCGTGTGAAATCGTAGAGCAGCCGAGGGCAGGAAGAGGCAGGCGTTGGAGGCAGATGGGAGTTGAAATTCCCGCTGGCTCTGTGCCCCTGTTCCTTTTGTCAGAGTGACATCTCCCCCCGCAGCCCCTTCCCCACCTCACAGGCCCCTCCAGTTCTGACAGGATGTGTCCTCTGCGTCCTGATTCGTCTTCAGCCTCATCTTCCTCCCCTTCCCTCAAACACCAGCGGGCTGTGCCCTTGCTTTGCAGGAGGGGCTGTGTCCCTGCTGGCAGTGCCCGCTGCCACCCGGCCAGCCTTCCAGCGGCCACCGCTCGGGCTCTCAGCCTTTCCTCGGGGGCGAGGGGTTTAGGGCGGATGAAACAGGGCCACGTGTGACCGGGGGCTCTCACCGATGGGTGGCTGTCACCGTGGTGAGGCTCCGTGGCTCCGCCAAAGCAGGTTTCCGCATCTGTCACGTGGGCTAATGCTGCCCAGGACGTGGGGTGGCTGCAAAGATGAGGCGCTCTACTCGCTAGCTGAGACCTTCCAGGCTGCAGTCAATGTCAGTTGTGTTTGTTGTTGCTTTTAATCCTCACCCCAGGATATGTTTCTCTGATGCGGCTCGTTCACAGTTTCCGGGAGGGAAGAGGAAAAGGGATAAAGCACTTCCTTAGGGAAGCTGTAGCTGGCGCTTCTCAGTGTGCTAGGTGCTGGGCATGCGCATCCGGGCAGGGGCTGTGCCTGCCCCTCGGGGGAAGGGCATTTGAGTCGGGGTCTGAGGGACCCGGGGGAGTTGGCGGGGAAGAAGGAAGTTGCCAGGCAAAGCCCTGCCACACCTGCCTTCCCTTGCTGGTGTGGCTGGTGTGGCTCCTGGCCCGGCCCTGCCACCCTCCGCAGACCTCTGCCTTCGCTGCCACGCCAGCTCTTCCTCCTGGCGTTTTAGTTACCTGGCTACACCGAGTGGCCAGGTGATGATGCTGATGATCTCTGAACGCATAGGAATCTGGCAACTCGGTATCTGTATACCTCAAATGGGTACCAAAGTACAGTGGTATCTCGAGATACGAGTGCCCTAACATACGAGATTTTTGAGATACGAGCCGTCGAGCGAGCGATTTTTGCTTTGAAATACGAGCAACAGTTGAGATAGGAGTCATCGCTCGGATCGGCCGGCTGCACACGACCCACCGGTTTACCGTGACTTGAGCGTCTCATAGTTTCCCACGCTTCAAGGTTACAGAATGAATTAAACTCATATCTCGAGGTACCACTGTATTTCATGATCGGCACAGCGATCAGCTTGGCAGTGTCATCTCTCTCTCCGTCCCTGCGGATGAGGAGACTGGACCCAGAGGGAGGAAGTTAGTGGCTGCGAAGCTGAATGCCGGGCCAAACCTCTTCCTCCATCCAGTCAGGGGGCTGGGGCTGGGTGGGGGGGGGAATTGGGGGGCAGTAAGCACCTGTTGCCAAGATAGTCTTTGCCGATCATTGTAAAATCTCAGCCTTAGATGTGAAAGAACTAAGTACAGTGGCACCTCGAGACACGAGTGCCCTAGCATACGAGATTTTTGAGATATGAGCTGTCAAGCGAGTGATTTTTGCTTTGAAATATGATCAACAGTTAAGATGGGAGTCATCGCGCGGATCGGCCGGCTGCACACGACCCACCAGTTTACCGCGACTCGAGCGTCTCATAGTTTCCCACGCCTCAAGGTTACGGAACGAGTTAAACTCGTATGTCGAGGTACCCCTGTATGTAATTTTCCTGCCAGATCCAATGCTGGAGTCTGATCTGCAGGTACAAGAGGTCAGGGGAGTTCAGAACTCATGGAGGAAAAACCTGTCCATCAGCTTTTTTCCAGTTAGGGGAGCGGAGCTGGAGGCTGGTTCGAGAACCTTTGACCTCTGTGCACTCTGACCTTGAAGGAACTTGGTGAAGGAGCCTCAGGGTGGATCTCTAGCTGCCTCTGTGGGTCGAGGTCAAGGGTCAGCGCTGATGACCTGCCTTCCCCCTCCTACCCTCAGGGTCCAGAGCCTTTCCTTTTATCCTGCAGAGAGAGGCAAGGCGCAAGCAGCTGCACGTCTCCTCCTCCTCCTTCTTCCAGAAGCTTCCTTGACCGCCATACCTCTTTCCTCCTCCCCCCTGCCTCCACTGCACAGCACTCTGAACCCCCACTGCAGTCTGTCATGATGCTTCCTTGAAATCTCCTTTGTCTGCATTTCAGACACTGAGCCGTCCATTCATCTTTTTATCCCTAGCACAGACCCCAACCTACTAGTATTGTAGCACGTGGTTAATAAGTCTATGAATGGAGGAGCGTTTCAGGCATTGTGCTAGTTCTTGGAAATACAAAGATTTTATTTTATTTTTAAATAGCTCTGGTTCTCAGGAACCAGGCGGATGAGAAAGTAAAAGATCAGTTGTAAAAAGGGGTCTGGGTGTCTTCTGAAGGCGGGGGGGCGTGGGGGCTGGGTCCATAGCGACTGGATTTTAAAATACAGCGGTGCCTCGAGATACGAGTTTAATTCGTTCCGTCACCTTGAGGCGTGGGAAACTGTGAGAAGCTCGAGTCGCGGTAAACGGGTGGGTCGTGTGCAGCCAGCCGATCCGCGCGATGACTCCTGTCTCAGATGTTGCTCGTATTTCAAAGCAAAAGTCGCTCGCTCGACGGCTCGTATCTCAAAAATCTCGTATGTTAGGGCACTCGTATCTCGAGGTACCACTGTAATAGCAATGGGGACAGGGGTTAGGGGGAACATAACATTTACAGACCCACCGGGATGTACCCCAAATGCCTCATTCTAGAAACTAAAGGGCTTCCAGATAGGGAACACAGAGAAACGTGCTGGGCCCTCTCTTGACTGCTTTGAACTTCATGCTGATGAGCGCAGACTTGAGGCCAAACATTTGGGGGCGCCGCCGAGGGGAGGCATGCCTGTGGGAGAAAGATCCAGAAGATTGCCCAGGAATGCCGCCCGCAAGCAGCCGCTGCCCTGGGCGTCACCTTCCCCACGGGGCCCGGCGGGGCCGGGGCGACCGGTCTGCGTGTCCGTTGAGTGCGCCCTCTGAAACCGGGAGCACAAAGAGGGGCTGTCTGGGAGGGCTCCCCGGAGTCACCCACGGGGTAGCAGGCCGGTGGGGGCCGCCGACCAGGACTTGGCTCACACAGCCAGGCTTTGTGGAGCCCGAATGTCCCGCCCAAGGTCCGCATTCCTGAGGCCTGAGAGCCGGCACAGCCCAGGGTGTGGGTTCCAGTCCCGGGCCTGCCGGCAGGAGGGTGCCACACACACCCACACACACCCACATACATGCACGCGCACATATACATATACACGCACACGCCCGTGGGAAAAGCCAGTTCTCCTTTCATTAACCTCTTCTCGTCAGGCCCTGGGTTGGCGGAGACCTGCCCTTACAGACAGGGCTCTCTGCTGATGCCGGTGTGGGTGTCACCTGGAAACACCCTCGCAGACACGCCCACACCCCGGGACCCCGGCTGACTGGCCTCACCGGGAAGCGGGTGGCTCTGGAATTGGTGGGGGGGGGGGGGGGCAGAATGCCTTTGGTGCATCCTGTCTCCTTGGCCGTGGATTGTCACACGACCCTGATCTGTACCTTCACTGTGAGAGCGGACTGCTTTTTGGGAGACTAAGCCAAGTGGCATTCCCGCATCTGCCCTCCTGTCCCTCGTCTCCCCAGGACACAGCAGCTAGCGTGGTTTTTAAAAGTCCCTGAGATCAGGATTTTGTCTCTCCTGTGCTCAGAACCCTCTAGGGCAGCGGTTCTCAACCTGTGGGTTGCGACCCCTTTGGGGGTCGAACGACCCTTTCACAGGGGTCGCCTAAGACCAGCGGAAAATGCAGATATTTACATCACGATGCATAACAGCAGCAACATTTCATGGTTGGGGGTCACCACCCCATGAGGAACTGTATGCAAGGGTCACGGCCTTAGGAAGGTTGAGAACCGCTGCTCTCTTGGCTGCTCAGCGGATTCGGGGACAGAGCTGAGGCCGCCTCGGGACATAGCCCTGCCCGGCCTCACCTGGACCCTCTGCCCCTGCAGGTTTTTGACATGCGCTCCTGGCTGTTCCCCAAGCAGAGGTGCTGTTGCTGCTCCTAGAGCGCACCCCAGACCCCCAGGGGCGGGCTCCCTCGCTGTGGTCAGCTTCTGCGCAGCGACCGCCATCTCTCAGGCCTCCCCTGACTGCCGATCAGACTCTGAACACCCACCCCATCCTCCCCATCCTCCCCTCGGCCCCGCTTGCTTTCTCTGCAGAGCGCTCGGCAGTGTCATGTACCGTTTGATTTAGTGTCTGTGATAAATGACAAGGCACATCATGTACTGTTTACAGTGGTACCTCGAGACACGGGTTTAATTCGTTCTATAACCTTGAGGCGTGGGAAACTATGAGACGCTCGAGTCGCGGTAAACTGGTGGGTCGTGTGCAGCCGGCCGATCCGCGCGACGACTCCTATCTCAGATGTTGCTCGTATTTCAAAGCAAAAATGGCTCGTATCTCAAAAATCTCCTATGTTAGGGCACTCGCATCTAGAGGCACCGCTGTGTTTAATATCTGTGATTGTCTGTGTCTTCCCACAAGGATGCAGGCAGCATTTTGTCTGCCTCGCTTACTCTTCCTCCCCGCTCCTCCCCCTCCCCTTAAAGCGACCCCTGATCAGAGCCTACTTGTTAACGGACAAGACCACCCTGGCTGTGTGACACCCGGGTCAAGTGGCAGCCCGGGGGCCTGGGGTGGGAGTGCGTTTGCCTTTTCAATAAGGTCGCCGGGAAGCCACACGGTGGGGCGGTCTGAACCCCAGTAGTGGCCTTAGGGAATGGAAGGATGCAGGCTGGGTTAAATGCAGGCAGGCGCCTGTCCGGGGCTTCCGTTTGGGGGTGGTTTCCCAAAGGCTCCGAGTCTGAGAGCCGAGCCCCACGTGGCGGGGGAGCATCCTCGGCGACAGCAGCCAGGGACCTGGGAGCCGGGGGAGCCCCAGGCAGCCCGGCCGGTTCCCGATTGGTCCTTTCGAAGGACTCTGCCTCGGCAACGTCCCCGGGATTGGCGCGGGCGCCTTCCTGCCTGGCGATGGCTCGTCGGCAGGCTGCCCGCGGCCCTAGCAACAAGCCGTCCGCTCTCAGCCGGACGCAGCTGCGTTTCCTTAGCGACCCTGCCTCGCGGCGTCGCTGGTCCTCCTTCCTCTCCCCTCGCCGGCCCCCTTTGCTGACTTCCTGCCCCCTCTGTCTCCCCGGCCCCTGGATCAGCCCTCCCCCCCCCTCCGCCCCCGGAATCCTCCTCGGGGACTGGATGGTCAGGATTCCTTAGCCCGGAGACGGCCTCTCTCTCGGATCGGCCTGGGCCTGGGCGCTGTGCAGGAAGCGTGCTGGGAAAAGTGCTCTGAGTCTCCCCTTTTCTGGGCCAAGGAAAGAGGGTGCTCGCTGGGTGGACAGAGAAACAGTTCAGGGGATCATCGGATGAGGGTGAAACTCCTGTTTCAAGCGGAATGCTTGCTGTGCATCCTTTAAGGGGAAGGAGAAAAGTCAGCGTGTTGTGGGGCGGCCGGAATGGCACCCGGTGTCCGGCCGAACCTGGGTTCAGCTGCCTTGGTACAGTGATACCTCGAGATACAAGTGCCCTAACATACGAGATTTTTGAGATACGAGCCGTCGAGTGAGCAATGTTTGCTTTGAAATACGAGCAACAGTTGAGATAGGAGTCATAGCGAGGATCGGCCGGCTGCACACGACCCACCCGTTTACCTCGACGCGAGCGTCTCGTAGTTTCCCACGCCTCAAGGTGACAGAACGAGTTAAACTCGTATCTCAAGGTGCCGCTGGACTTGGGTTCTGGCCAGGAAGGAATTCAGAGCAAGACCCCAGCTGTGAGAGGGGGTTTCCGGGGTAAATCACAGGCAGGAGAAGCGATTCCGACAAGAACTGGGCTTAGTTACGGAGCTCAAGGAAGGGCCCTGGAGCTTGGGAGTGAGGAAGGTACTGGTAATCTGCCCGGGGAGGGGAGGGGAGTGGGGAAACGGGAGGGGGAAAGCACACGGGGTCCTCGCTCCTAAGGGGTTTGAGGGTGGAGATTTTAGGGGAGGCCCCAAGGAAAGACCTCACTAGAATACTCAGTAGCCTCTGTTAACGTGAAAACCATTGACACCTGTGAAGAATTTGCGTGAGTCTATTTGAGCCAAACTGTCGACATGTGCTGGGAAGCAGATCCTCAAGAGAATGAGAATGAGAGAATGCTCTGGATCTCCGGAGAATGGAGGACTGCATCTGTGTTTACCCACTGCCATCAGAGGAGGGACGTAGGTGGCTGACATGAAGTCTATTGGTGACGGATTAGGGGGTGGGAGAAAGCAAAGAGGCAAGACCCCTGGGATTGGATAAAAAGCAGAATGATGGGCGCACATTTAGGTGGGGGCAGGAACAATGAACTTGACATTGAAGGAATGTGTGGTCTCTGTCCTGGCGCCCACCACATCTGGTTGTGTCCCAAGGGGTCCGGAAAAAGGGCAGTTACAGGTCACCCAGACATCTCAAAGGGTGCGTTATCGTAGACACAAAAAGACAGGCAGGCTCAGTGAAGGTAAAGGTTGACCTTCGCCAGCAAAGATACCGGCCTAGGAGGTGACTGACTCCCCACCATAACGCTTTCCGTTCAAGTTCAATGTCAGACCCTCTTCTGTGGTGACGTCAGCAGTCTGAGTCTGCAGACCCCGTGCAGGCCTCCCCTGAGCTGTCAGGCCAGCATGTGGCTCCTTTCGCCCACCCTCCCAGCTGCGTCCATTCAGGATCGGGGCCCCCCGTTACCTGGCCGGCACGGGCAGGGGTCTCCATTCCACGTGGCTGGTCCTGACGGAGCTGAAATCGGGTGGAGGCCTGGCGTCCCTCCCGAGAGCCAGATCGGGGCTTCCAAACCCCAGAGCAGCCATCGCGAGGGGAGGACAAGTCTCTGTGGGGGCACGGTTGCCCCCACCATGGACTGCCCGTTGCCGGCTTTCCCCCCTGAGGAGCCAGGGCTGCCCCATCGCCCCTGCCCCGCCCGCGTCTGGGGGTTGAAGCTCGCTGATGGCACACGCCCACCCACAGGTGTGTCCTGGGACTCGCTGCCCGACGAGCTGCTCCTGAGCATCTTCTCCTGCCTGTGCCTCCCGGAGCTCCTGCACGTGTCCTGCGTCTGCCGGCGGTGGTACCACCTGGCGTGAGTGCTGCGCGCCCCGGGTCTCTGGGGATGGAGGGGAGGGGGGGTCTTCCTTCCTTCGCTGGGTCTGCTGAGAGGAAAGAGGAGAAAAACAGTAGCACAAAGCGAACTCCTGTTTCTGTGAACACAGTGGTACCTCGAGATACGAGTGCCCTCATATACGAGATGTTTGAGATACGAGCCGTGGAGCGAGCGATGTTTGCTTTGAAATACGGGCAACAGTTGAGATAGGAGTCATCGAGCGGATCGGCCGGCTGCACACGACCCACCAGTTTACCGAGACTCGAGCGTCTCATAGTTTCCCACGTCTCAAGGTTACGGGAACGAATTAAACTCGTATCTCGAGGTACCACTGTGTACTTGGTGTCCTATTTCCCTGGAGGTGAAGACGCATGCGATTCGGAGACCCTCTGTGCCCTGGAGGGGGTGCCAGGTGAGGGGGGTGCGGGGGCCAGAGGACCCAGGTCCTGGTATGGAGCCGGTGTGAGCCGCCCCGGCCTCTGAGACTCTGGGTGGCCTGAGGGGGGTGTCTCTGTCGCTGTGAGTGGCAGATCGGCGCCTCCAGGACAGGGCAGGACAGGAGCAGGGACACAGGCGCGGCCTGGCAGTGCCTGGCTCCCGGGGTGCCGCACCTGAGAGCCGCAGGGGTTGCTGTTTCCATTGGTTTGGGGGATGCCGCCTTTCAGGGGTGGACAGGGAGCCGGGGAGGAAGGCTGTGTTCATCAGGGTGAACCTCTCTTCCCCTCTTCACCCCTACTCATCCCCTCCCGCCCCTGGCCACCGGCTCCCTCCTTCCCGCATCAGTGACTCTCAGGGACTGCACGCGCCCCTTCCTCTCCGCTCCGGGTGCTGGGAGAAGACACCTCGTATTTAGTCTCACTCATTCTGCACGCGCACCCCCCTCCACGGGACCCCAGTTTCTTATCTTTTCCCGCCAGCTGACCTCCTCATGCAGAGTCTGGTACCCTTCATCTCAGTTGTTGCAAAAGTGTAGTGATGGGCATTTATTAAGCGCTTGGTGTGTGCCCGGTATGGCAGTCCTGCCTTCTTAGTAGCAGGTCAGATAACACAGGGACAGTTTCTTTTTCTTTTCTTTTCTTTTTTTAAAAAAATATATTTTATTGATTTTTTACAGAGAGGAAGGGAGAGAGATAGAGAGTTAGAAACATCAATGAGAGAGACATCGATCAGCTGCCTCTTGCACGCCCTCTACTGGGGATGTGCCCGCAACCAAGGTACATGCCCTTGACCGGAATCGAACCCGGGACCTTGCAGTCCATAGGCAGACGCTCTATCCACTGAGCCAAACCGGTTTCGGCAGGGACAGTTTCTTTTTTCTTTTTTTTTTAAAAATATATTTTTATTGATTTTTCATAGAAAGGAAGGGAGAGGGATAGAAAGTCAGAAACATCGATGAGAGAGAGACATCGATCAACCGCCCCCTGCAAACCCCCCACTGGAGATGTGCCTGCAACCAAGGTACATGCCCTTGACCGGAATCGAACCCGGGACCTTTCAGTCCGCAGGCTGACGCTCTATCCACTGAGCCACGCCGGTCTCGGCAGGGACAGTTTCTTGACGCAGAGCTAGTCCACGGTTAATGTACCGTCGGCTTAAAGGCAAAGGTTTCTTCGGAATCGGCTTAAGGCGATGTGTCCTCAGCGTCCTCCTCGTTAGCAGCAGTGTCGGCAGCTGCAGCCTCCAGTGCCCCAACTTAAGACCGAGCCCCTCTTCCAGGTTCGACGAGTCCCTGTGGCAGACCCTGGACCTGACGGGCAAAAACCTGCACCCCGAAGTGATCGGCCGGCTGCTGTCGCGGGGCGTGGTGGCCTTCTGCTGCCCGCGCTCCTTCGTGGACCAGCCGCTGCTGGAGGCTTTCAGGTAAAAGGGGATCCCCGGAGAGACGGGGCCGCTCTCAGGGGGAACCCTCCCATCCTGTCTGCTCCGCTGCCTGCCGGCAGCTCCCGTCCCAGGGCCCCGGACACGTCCGTGCAGGAATTCCCCATGTACCCCAATGTCAGCCTCTCCCACGTCATACTCACCCCCTTCATTCCCCTCCACATACCCCAATGTCAGCCTGTCCCCGTTACACTCACCCCCCTTTACTGCCCTCCACGTGCCCCAATGTCAGCCTGTCCCACGTCATACTCACCCCCCTTCACTTCCCTCCACGTACCCCAATATCAGCCTGTCCCCCCTTACACTCGGCCCCTTTACCACTTGCTCTTCCGTCATCTTCCTGGGGAGTCAGTGCCACTGCCCCAACCCCCATCGCCGGAAGTGTCCTCGACATCACACCCTGTCCCCCCACCACTCGTGCTTACAAGGCCCCCACTCATTTCTGGGGGGCATCGCAGCCGCGGCCTGACCGGCCCAGACCCGCTGGCCTGGAAGACGGCGGGGATGGGAGGGTCTGGGAGGGGGCCCCGGGCGGAGCCGGCGGGCTGGCGGCGGAGCTGAGCGCCTGGCAGAGCCCCCCTCTCTCTCTGTCCCCCCAGCCCGTTCCGCGTGCAGCACCTGGACCTGTCCAACTCGGTGTTCGCGGCGCCCGCGCTGCAGGCGCTGCTGGCGCTGTGCTCCCAGCTGCGCAACCTCAGCCTCGAGGGCCTGCCGCTCTCCGACGCCATCGTCAGGTGGGTGCCCGGCGCGGCCGGGATCCCCGGTGCGAAGGTCGTTTCCTGGGGTCCCGGGGTGCCCGCTGTCCATAGCCCAGGGATGGGGAGACACGCGCCCCGGGCTTCGGCTTCGGAGAAAACACCCCGGACTCACCCAGCCAGCCAGAGGGTGCGGCCACATGGATGCCACCCTCTTCCTGGGTCCTGGGGGGCACAGATGAAGGCGGGCACGGCCCCGCCCGGTGCCCGGGAGGCAGGAAGTGACAGGCAGCCTGTGTGTTCTCAGCCAGGCCCGACGGCGTGTGGGAAGGGCCACCTTCTTTTTTTTTTAAATATATTTTATTGATTTTTTACAGAGAGGAAGGGAGAGGGATGGAGAGTTAGAAACATCGATGAGAGAGACATTGAACATCCCCTACTGGGGATGTGCCCACAACCAAGATACAAGCCTTTGACTGGAATCGAACCTGGGACCTTTCAGTCCACAGGCCGACGCTCTACCCACTGAGCTAAACCGGTTTCGACACCTGCACATGCTCAGTGGAAGCGAGCAGGTCCAGCTGCCGTGGTGCCGCCGGAGCACGGCTCAGGGCGCTGCGTGGTGGAGGGAGGGAGGCTCAGCGGGGTCAGACTTCTTCCCACACTCATTCATGTTTCCACCGCCTTTTAGCCCCCATATGCCCTCTCCACTCGTACGTACAACCTAATGAGCAAACAGAGCTAACGACCAAAATGGAATCAGACTCACAGAGAAGAGACCCGGTGTGAGGGGTGTGGGGAGGTGGGGGACTGGACGAAAAAGAAAAAGGAGGAACTTATAGACACAGACAAACGGGAGCAGATCTTCGAGGGCCCTGCGGGCTGCTGGCAGAAACCGGGGTGCGGTGAATGTCCAGAGGGATGTGGGGTGAGCAGCGGCTTGGAGAACGAAAGGAACTGGCAATGTTAAAAGCTAGACAATCAGCTTGCTGCCCACTTCAGAGGGTCCATCTGACAAGGAAGAAACCAGACTATGTAGTTAGGACGTGGTGTTCATTTGGTGAGAACTGCTGGAACCTGATGTAAAAAACAGTAACAACAGCCGAGAACGTGTAGGGAGCACTTGCTACGTGCTGGATGCTGCGTTCTTTGTAGGATTCTATTCCGTTCTCACGGCAGTCCCCATAAACGAGGGGGTCTGCTTCCCTGTTCACCGGTGTGGCAACAGGCACAGGCCGCGTGACTAGCCCAAGGTCACACCGTTTGGGGGGCAGGACCGACATTTGCACCCGGCACTGACGATTCCAGACCTGTTACTCAGCTGAGTGTCACTAACACGAGGCATTTG
The DNA here is from genome assembly GCA_004026805.1 of Lasiurus borealis. Taxonomy (NCBI): domain Eukaryota; kingdom Metazoa; phylum Chordata; class Mammalia; order Chiroptera; family Vespertilionidae; genus Lasiurus; species Lasiurus borealis. The sequence continues at coordinate 5,695 of PVJN01033416.1, read as the reverse complement.
GACGTGTGGAAGAGAGGCCACATTGGAGAGACGTTTAATCACTTTATAAGTAGGAGTTCGCCTGCCACTTCATTCCAGGTATGGGTGACATGGGAATGTGCTTATTCTTTTGCTTTTTAAAAAACGCGTCTTAAAAGCACAGCGATGAATGTTTCTTGTGTATTTGTGTTAAGCCCCTTATTACATGGCATTACTGAATTTCAACAGCCCTGCCAAACAGGTACCGATACAGTGGTACCTCGAGATACGAGTGCCCTAACATACGAGATATTTGAGATACGAGCCGTCGAGTGAGCGATTTTTGCTTTGAAATACGAGCAACAGTTGAGATAGGAGTCATCGCGCGGATCGGCCGGCCACACACAATCCATCAGTTTATCGAGACTCGAGCATCTCATAGTTTCCCACGCCTCAAGTTTATGGAACGAATTAAACTCGTATCTCGAGGTACCACTGTACTCCATTTCACAGAAGAGTAAAGGAGGGCAGAGAGCATCCTGCTCCGTGTCAGACACACAGGGAGGCGCGAATTTCTTTTTCCGCACGTTTTCATTTTAGTGGATTTTTATTTTAAGTTTTTAAATTAATTTACTGGGGTGACAGGTGAGTGAAGGTTATAGGTTTCAGGTGTACGATTCTAGGTCCCCTGTCTGAGTGTCGCACTGGGTGTTCAGCGCCCCGGTCACATCTCTGTGCAGCGTGGATTTAAACTCATGACTCCCGGCCTGTCCGTCCATGCTCACCGCCTCGCCGGCCCGCTCCCTCGGGATGGAGTGAGAGGTCGTTGCCATCGGTAACCTCCCGGCATCCCCCTCTCTCCCCAGCAACCTCGCTCAGAACTCCAACCTGGTGCGGCTGAACCTCTCGGGCTGTTCCGGCTTCTCCGAGGCCGCCCTGCAGACCTTGCTGAGCAGCTTGACCAGGTAGGCGGGCCCTGAGACGTGATGGCGGAGCTGTGGCCTCACGCGGGGGCAGAACCGGGAGATCCTTCGAGCTGTTCCCAGCTCCGAGCGCTGGGTTCGAAGGAGGCGGTGACCTTTGCCCTCCGAACTCGGGAGCCAGGGGCAGTGTGTGTGCAGAGGATGCTCGTGGCGGGTCCCTTTTGTGGCGGCTGCTGTTTGCGAAAGGGAAACGCGGCGGCGTGTGTATCGCAGTGATGGAGAGACGCCTGCCTGCCCCTGGCTGTGCAGTCAGGCGGTTTCTCCTTCCGGTCTGTGGAGCTCCCTGGTCAGCTCCTGATCCCTTACGTGGTGTCAGTCGGTGCATAAAAGGCTGCGGAGATCCAGGTGTCCCCGCGTGAGAAGACGTGGTTCCCAGAATACAGTGGTACCTCGAGATACGAGTGCCCTGACATACGAGATTTTTGAGATATGAGCCGTCGAGCGAGCAATTTTTGCTTTGAAATACGAGCAACATTTGAGATGGGAGTCATCGCGGGGATTGGCCGGATGCACACGACCCACCAGTTTACCGAGACTCCAGCGTCTCATAGTTTCCCACGCCTCAAGGCTACGGAACGAATTAAACTCGTATCTCGAGGTACCACTGTACATGGTTCCTACCGTGCGTGCTGTGTGCGTGTCCTTCCTAACGGCCCTGGGTGTGTGCATGCCTCACCGCCTGTCCCAGTATTTCCACAAGGATCTGTGGGAAGTAGACTCCCTCCGGATAGAACGGTACCAGGGAGATGAAAAGTAAGGGATGAATGAGGTGCGAGCTTTCACGGTTGGACACTCCCTTTGGACGTGTCCTCTGCTCGGTGGGAGGCCACGTGAGCGGAAGCAGTGTTTGCACCTCAGGGCCTCTGTCAGGAAGCAGTTGTTTGAACATCTGTTGGCTAATGACCGGGGTGGCTGAGAAAGAGACCGGCTGGAGTCTCTCCTCTGGGTTCTGGAGGGAGTGAGGTCTGAGCCCTCGGGAAGGGAGGGGAGTGCTCCCCTTCGCCCACTAGGGGGCAGCAGCCACCCAGGCCTGGGCGCAGGTTGCCTGGCGACTTTCTGGGGCAGCTGCAGCCGGGCGGTGTGTCAGGGGGCGGGGGGGCGGATGGGACAGGTTCTCGGGGGCCAGGGCAGCCGCTGAGAGCAGCAGAGGCCGGGCCTGCGCTGGTGGGGAGTCGTGGCTCTGTGCGCTCTGCAGCCAGAGGCAGAGCCACCAGGAGCCTCGCTCCGGGAAGATGGGTGGTCTCACGCCGCCCCTCTCGCCCGGCTGTGCAGGCTGGACGAGCTGAACCTCTCCTGGTGCTTTGACTTCACCGAGAAGCATGTGCAGGTGGCGGTGGCGCACGTGTCGGGGACGGTCACCCAGCTGAACCTGAGCGGCTACCGCAAGAACCTCCAGCGGGCAGGTGAGAGCGGCGCCGGGCGGGCAGGCGGGGGCCTCTGAGCGCCTCTGAGCGCCTCCGCCTCGGCTGTCTGTTCCCCCCCGGCCTGCACTGTCCCCTCTTTTGCAGGGGAGGCGGCCACCGAGCGGAAGGGTCAGGGAAAGACAAACGTCAAGGTTTGAACTCGGAGCCCCGAAGTAGAAACCTTGATACTTTTCCAACCTACTGTTTTCGCTGCAAACTTTTTTTATTTTTGTTATTTTTTAAAACATATTTTATTGATTTTTTTACAGAGAGGAAGGGAGAGGGAGAGAGTTAGAAACATTGGTGAGAGACATTGATCAGCCGCCTCCTGCACACCTCCTGCTGGGGATGTGCCCGCAACCAAGGTCCATGCCCTTGACCGGAATCGAACCTGGGACCTTTCAGTCTGCAGGCCGACGCTCTATCCACTGAGCCAAACCGGTTTTGGCCAAACTTTTTTTTTATAGTAGAAACGGGTAGGGAACCTTTTCTCTGCCAGGTGCCAGTTGGATATTTATTCCATCATTCACAGGCCATACAAAAAGATCAGCCGAACCCTAACCTTAACCTTAACCCTAACCCAACCTCTAGGCCTAACCTAACCCTAACCCTATCCCTAACCCCTAAAAACAACAACAAAAACAAAACAAAATGACCGGCCTAAAGCTGAGCCTGCCGTCTGTGGTCAAACATTGACTGAACTGCCCCTAAGGCCTGGGCAGAGCCAGACCACGTGATTGCAGCCCAGGGGCCAGACGTTCCCCACCCCTGCCCTAAAATACCAGGAAGTGGGGTCATTTATTATTATTATTATTATTATTATTATTATCAGTCCTGCGTCTGTACATCACGGGCGGGTGCTTTGCTTTTATACGCCGGGCAGCGCAGGTTTGTAGACCCGGCACCACCTCAGACTCTGGGCAGCGTGTTCTGCTCCCATGTGGATGAGGCCGGGTCACCCAGGAATGGGGATGTCAGCCCCCTTCTCACCTGTGGCCCTGCGGACAGAGGTGCGGGTCTTTGAAACATGGTTCGTGCCTGTCTAGAGGGGTGCGGGTTTGCCTTTTGCTCTGTGAGTGACATTTCCCCCTGTTTCTGCTGGTACATAGCGACGGGCTGTTGCTGACCCCTCGTTTGCACAGTTCTCCTGCTGCCTCCAATCACTCACGTGGTTCGTTTGCGTTTCGGGGGCAGGAAACTTGTACACCGAGGCGATGCTCGTGTCTGCGAGTTCGCCGCTCTGGCCCCTCGTTCTGCACTTGCATCGCTTGGTGGTGACCACAGTGGCAGATAGATGTCCTTGTCTGGTTCCTTAATAGTTACCGCCTCTTTTTTTCTCCTTCTAGATTTCTCTACCTTAATTGGAAGATGCCCCAATCTCGTCCACCTGGACTTAAGGTATTTGTTCATTTTCTTAGTTTAGAAAAAAAATACAGTGGTGCCTCAAGATACGAGTTTAATTCGTTCCGTAACGTTGAGGCGTGGGAAACTAGGAGACGCTCGAGTCGCGGTCAACTGGTGGGTCGTGAGCAGCCGGCCGATCCGCGTGATGACTCCTATCTCAACTATTGCTCGTATTTCAAAGCAAAAATTGCTCACTCGATGGCTCGTATCTCAAAAGTCTCGTATGTGAGGGCACTCGTATCTCAAGGCACCACTGTATGTGAAAAATCATGGCTCCTCGCTGAGTGAGGAGGGGATCTGCCTGTGCAGATCCTGGCCCGCGGGTGCTCCCTGTCCGGCCCGCGGTGCCTGTGAGTCGCTCTCCTCCGTTGCAGTGACAGCGTCATGCTGAACCACGAGTGCTTCCCCGAGTTCTTCCAGCTCAACTACCTCCAACACCTGTCGCTCAGCCGCTGCTACGACATAATCCCCGAGACGTTGCTGTGAGTGTGGGGCTGCCGCGCCGCCGGTAGAAGGCGGGACCAGCAGAGAGGGCGCGGGGTGTGACGTCCGTTGTCATCACTAGTAGCAGGTGTTGAAAACTTGAGCGTTGATGTCGGCGAGCTGCAAACGGGTTAGGAAAGGCCCGCAAAACCCAAAACCCGGGGCAGACCCGTTTGGTTCAGCAGACCTGGTAACAGTGAGTTGACTGAGGCCTGGACAGAGCAGCAGCCTGTGGACTGGACTGAGGGTCCCAGGTTCGATTCCGGTCAAGGGCACGGACCTCGGTTGCAGGCTCGATCCCCAGTCTTGGTCCGGGTGCATGTGGAGGCGGCCAGTTGAGGCAGTCTCTTTCCCACGGATGCTTCTGTCTCTCCCCCCCTTTTTCACTTTCTAAAAAAATCAATGGGAAAACATCCTCAGGTGAGGATTAACTCCCCTCCCCCCCCAAAAAAGATCCCTTAAGAACACCGGGCGTGTTCATTTTATTTGGGTAGTACTTTTATTTTCCAAACCGCCCTGCACGTGGAGTTTCGCTAACATGTATTAAATACTGTTGGTGTTGCCGATGCTTTGTTGAGTGTAGAATAAATACACTTAGAGGAGGGAAGACGGGGTGAGAGTCGGCTTGGGCGGTCTGAAGGGAGCTGAGTTTGGGCCCCATGAATAGCAGGGGAGCGACATGAACAGAGCAAGGCTTTGGAAGTTGCCTTGACGCTGGTAGACAGAGGAGGCTGGGAGGAAGGAGAACCGGAAGCGAGGTAAGGTGGCCGTTATTAATATATATTTTATTGCTTTTTTACAGAGAGGAAGGGAGAGGGATAGAGAGTTAGAAACATCGATGAAAGAGAGACATCCATCAGCTGCCTCCTGCACGCCCCCCACTGGGGATGTGCCCGCAACCAACATACATGCCTTTGACCAGAATCCAACCTGGGACCTTTCAGTCCATAGGCCGACTCTCTATCCACTGAGCCACACCGGTTTCGGCAAGGTGGCCGTTAATAGACGTAAAGTTCGTGTCTTCAGGAACTGCTGGTGACAGGACGGGGCAGAGGATGCTCGCACACCAGGTCACTGAGGTGTTCATCGATTGGCAGTGAGATTCTGTGGAAATTCCAAGTCAAACACTCCCCCCTCAGACTTTGTCCCGTGTGTCCCAATCCGGAGCAAACACAGATCAGAGAGGTGGCTTTCTCAGCACACAGGTCTGGGTTAAAGAGAGAATCATTACCAGAAAGCATCGACTTTGGCCCTAGCCAGTTTGGCTCAGTGGATAGAGCGGAGGCCCTCGTCCTGAAGGTCCCAGGTTCGATTCCAGTTCAGGGCAGGTACCTGGGTTGTAGGTTCTCGGGCCCTAGTCGGGCTACTGGAGGCAACCAAATGATGTGTCTCTCTCTCTCATCGATGTTTCGCTCTGTCTCCCCCTCTCCTTTCTACTTTTTCTAAAATCAATGGAAAAATATC
>PVJN01033415.1:0-23453 GCA_004026805.1 Lasiurus borealis | reverse complement strand
ATAGACACAGCCTGGGTGTGAGCTGGTGTGGGGGACAGACACAGCCTGGGTGTGAGCTGGTGTGGGGGACAGACACAGCCTGGGTGTGAGCTGGTGTGGGGGACAGACAGTGACCGCCTTGCCTGACTGGGTCTGCGCTCAACACTCGGGGGTAAACTGAGCCGGGAAAGCAGCACTTCGGAGGCCTGTGGAGTGGGAAGAGGTGCTCGCGGGCCCTGCGGGGAGCAGGCCAAGCACCCTTACATCCGCCTCTGGTCCGCCTGGCCCAGGACAGTACCGGCGCCGCTGGGTCAGGTGGGCTCGGGCAGCCCCCGCAGGGCCAGGGAGCACGTGGGCCCGAGCCGCGGCCTCCCCGCCAGAAGCCAGTGTGAGGCCAGCACCCCCTGACCGGAGCGCGTCCCCCTCGCCTCCTTTTCCCCAAGTGCAGGCTGCCCAGCCCCGGCCACTTACCCTCAGCCCGGTGGTGGGACGGGGCCCGGCTTCCTGTGGAGCTGCCCTCGTGCAGAGACAGTTCCCCCACCCCCACCCCAGCCGGATCTGCAGGGGTCGCATCTGTCCCGATGCTGATGTCATCACGCATGCTTATTTTTACGTATTTTTAATGTATTTTTATTGACTTCAGAGAGGAAGGGGGAAGGAGGGGGGATAGAAACGTCGATGATGAGGGAGAACCAGGGAGTGGCCGCCTCCTGCACACCCCCCGCTGGGCATCGAGCCAGTAACCTGGGCCTGTGCCCTAGACTGGGAATCGAACCCTGACTTCCTGGGTCATAGGTCAGCACGGAGCCACACCGGCAGGGCTGCAATCACACCACCCGTGTGTTTTTTTGTTTTGTTTTTAAATATATTTTATTGATTTTTTACAGAGGAAGGGAGAGAGTCAGAAACATCGATGAGAGAGAGATATCGATCAGCCACCTCCTGCACGCCCCCCCCACTGGAGATGTGCCCGCCACCCAGGTACATGCCCCCGACCGGAATGGAACCTGGGACCTTTCAGTCCGCAGGCCGACGCTCTATCCACTGAGCCACACCGGTCTCGGCCGCCTCCCGTGTTTACTGCTGAGCGTGGCGGGCCGGACAGGGGCTGGCGGCGTGGCGTGTGTGGTCCCGGGCACCTCCCCGCCGTGCGCTTGGTGGTGAGGAGACGTGTCTCTCTGCTCAGCTGTCGCACGACCTGGCCCGGGTGAAGGCGCGCTATGAGAGAAAGATGAGAGAGCTGGTGGCCAGCACGGTGGGCGCGGGGGACATGCAGCAGCTCAAGCAGAAGCAGGAGCTGAAGGTAGCGTGGGCCCCTCCCTCCCTGCCCACCGTGTCCTCCAAGACCCTGGGGACCGCTCCCTGCACCCAAAGAATAGCTGCTGGAGCTGGTTAGGGCCTCTCGGGGCCACCCAGATGCTCAGCAGCTTCCTGTCCAGCTGGGGTGGTCATTTGCCTCTCCCCCTTTTCCCTCTCTCCCTCTCCCCCTCGCTCTCTTACCACCACTGGGCGGGCCGAGGGGTTCCTAGAGGCCCCCTAGATGGGCCCTCCCAGCCCCTGGAAGGCCGGGCCCAGCTGCCTGCAACCCAGACGCACCCAGACTGGGGAGAGGAGAGATCCGAACCCCCCCGCACCGAGGGCAGAGCGCCCCTGTATTGGGGAAAAACACTGGCTTTTGGCGAAGGCACTTGAGTAGGGGTCTGATTCCTTTTCAGTGACTGCTAATGGGAAACGTTCAGTCCCCTCAGCGTCCCCGCGGCCGGCAGTGGACACAGGTAAACCGCCTGCCCGGTGGACGGCAGGCCGCGGCGGCTCCATCGCCATCCTGAGACCCCGGTGTGAGGCGCTGGGTTTGGACCTGTGGCGGCCGGTGCCCTGAGATGCTTCTTTTTTACTTTTTTATTTATTTTTAAAGATAGATTTTTAAATGGATGTCAGAGAGAGGACGGGAGAGGGAGAGAGAGAAACGTCCATGATGAGAGGGAACCATGGACCGGCGGCCTCCCGCACGCGCCCCGCACTGGGGATGGAACCCGCCGCCCGGGCCTGTGGCCTGACCGGGACTGGAACCTGGCCTCTGGGCCAGGGATCGGCGCTCAGCCCCTGAGCCGGCTGCCAGGCCTGCGCTGTGCTGGAAACAAGGCCCCTGTCTCGTGCCGCTTCCTCCGTCCGGCCTCCTCTCCTGTCCTGTGGCCGTGGCCGTGTGCGGGGTGCGCTTCCCGGGAACTGACGTCTGCTTGGCCTCGTCCCCCTCCCCTGCTGCTCTGTGCCCGTGTGTCTGTGCGGGCCGGGACCGGGACCGGGAGCTGGACCAGGGCGGGAGCAGGACTAGAACCAGGAGCGGGACCAGGCCTCCAGTCTGCGAGGCTCCCTCAGTCAAGGTCAGGCAGGGCCCGGCGGGTTTGAGGGCAGCCCCGTCAGCCACCAGGAGCGGGTGAGGCGGCGGGTCCTCAGAGCCTTTTGGCACTGGTGGACGGTCGGTCGGTCGGTCGGTCGGTCAGTTGGGAGTGCAGGGCCCATGGGAGGCGGGCACTTGGGCAGCTGTAGCCGTGTGCGGGATGCGCTTCCCGGGAACTGATGTCTGCTTGGCCTCGCCCCCCACCCCCCGCTGCTCTGTGCCCCTGTGTCTGTGTGGGCCGGGACTGGGACCGGGACCGGGAGCAGGACCAGGATGGGAGCAGGCCCCAAGCCTGCGAGGAGGCTCGCTCAGGCAGGGTCAGGGAGGGTCAGCCTGCGGGTGGCCGCGTCGGGGCTGGGGCCAGTGGGTTTGCGGGCAGCCTGTCAGCCACCAGGAGCGGGTGAAGGTGGCAGGTCGGGTCCTCGGAGCGGTTTGACACTGGTGGATGGTCGGTCGGTCGGTCGGTCGGTCGCGCAGGGTCCAGGGGAGACGGGCACAGGGCAGCTGTGGCTGTGGGCGGGCGGGTACCTGAGGGCCTGCGGCTCCTCACTCTGGCCGGACTCGGAGGCTCTCCTGCCCGCGGTGCCTGCCCGCTCCGGCCGGGCCTCCTTGTCCCTGCATGGGGGGCGGGGGCAGGGGCGGGGGTGGGTGACACAGATGGAGCCAAGACCGGAATGGGCCGGGACCAGGCGTAGCTGCCAGTCGTGGGGGAAGAGAGTGGGGCTCGGCGTGGGGTCGGGAGGCGGCACGGGGCCACGCGAAGGGAAGCCTCGGGTGCCGGACGCCAGGGTCAGGGTTACGAGGTGGACACGGTGGGAGAGGGTCCTCCGGCTGCCGGAAGGGGGGCACTGTTGGGCGCTGACGTGGTTGGTTTCAGTGGGGTGAGCACGGTCTCGCCGGGCAGTTTGGGGAAGGTGCCTGGGGCTGGGGCTGAGGATGAGGGTTGGGGGGAAGGGCTTGCAGGGACGGCGGGGCTGGGGGTGCATGGTGTGCCCTCACCTGGATGCTGCTGCTCGAGGTGCGGGGCACCTGCTCACCCCTGAGCCCCCATCAGCAGACACCTGGCCGATCAGAACCGCCAGCTGCTGGCACCTGGGCCGGCATTGGACCCCGAGGCCAGCACCTCTTGGCACCCAGCGGGCCCTGAGGGTGGGAGGCAGGCGGGGAGGGCGCCACCGTGCTGGCGGAGCTGGGCGGTACCTGTGCCTCCACCGGGTCAGAGGTCGCTCGGGGGGCCCCGGATCTCCCCTCAGAGGTGCCCGGGTCTCTCAGAAGAAGCCCTGGTCCCCAAGGCCGGCCGCAGGCCCGAGCCTTAAAGAAGCAGACGGCTCTGCGGCCGCTCCGAGACGCTCGCGGGGACGCGCTCACTGAGCCACGGCCGGGGCGAGCCTGTGGCGTCCGGTGTCTGCAGAGGCGTGGAGGTCGGCCTGGTCCTGCCCCCACTGCCCCGCTGTCTGCCCCTCTGTCTGTCCCTCTGTCTGTCCCTCTGTCCGTCTGCCGTCACTCCGCTGCGTCTTACCATCGAGCGGCTGGGGCGAGAAGGCCTGTGGGGTTGTCCCACCCGCCCGGTCTGCAAAGCTGCTTGTGCTGCCAGCGATTCTAGTTCCAGATTCAAACATCGGGGGACTCTAACCCTGTCAATCAAAGAGGGCTCTGCAGTTCGTTTGTTCTTCCCCTTTAAAAGAAAATGTTTTGCCGAAGCCGGTGTGGCTCAGTGGATAGAGCATCGGCCTGCTGACCGACAGGTCTCAGGTTCGATTCTGGTCAAGGGCATGTACCTTGCTTGCAGGCACATCTCCAGTGGGGGGCGTGCAGGAGGCAGCTGATCGATGTCTCTCTCTCATCGATGTTTCTGACTCTCTCTCCCTCTCCCTTTCTCTCTGTAAAAAATCAATAAAGTATATTTTTAAAAAAATAAAAGAAAATGTTTTTTTATTTATGTCAGAGAGGAAGGGAGAGGGAGAGAGAAGAGAGAAGCATCAGTGATGAGAGAGAGACATCGATCAGCTGCCTCCTGCCTCCTGCACGCCCCGCACTGGGGATGGAGCCCACAACCCGGGCCTGTGCCCTGACCTGGAATCCACCTGTGACCCCCTGGGTCATAGGTCGATCGATGCTCAGCCCCTGAGCCACGCCGGCCGGGCTGTTTCTTAAAAAGACAGACACCCCGCACCGCGCGCACACACACACACACACACACACACACACACACACACGCACTCAGGCCGGCCAGGAGCGCGCTCCCGACCCCACGGCCGGTCTGGGGACCTTTCCGGATCAGACCCGGCGGTGCTCTCGGACAGGAAGTGGACGTTGCGGGCGGGTCCGCTCGGAGCCGCCGCCCTCACCACGGTCCCGCCTGGCCCGCAGGTGCAGAAGCTGATGAAGGCCGCCAAGGAGGGCACGCGGGACGGGCTGGAGAAGACGAAGGCCGCCGTGAAGAAGGGCCGCTCCTTCATCAGGACCAAGTCCTTCATCTCCCCAGGTCGGTGCCCGGCCCCGCCTGTGTGCGCGGGGGTCTGGCGGTGCCCCGGCCGGGAAGCTGGGGGGCAGTTCCCACGTGTGCTCGGGGCCTGCTCCCCCCACCTTGGGGCCTGCTCCACCAACCCCGGGTCCTGCTCCCCGGGGCCTGCTCCCCCTCGGGCCCCGCTCAGCCTGCGCTCCCTCCTGGGGGCTTTGTGGGGCCGAGGGCGGGGCTCTGAGCCGAGGGGCCTGCTCACAGGCACTCCCCAAACCACAGGACGTGGAGTGAGCTCCTGGGAGTGGCCTGAGCCTCTTTTTTTAAAAAAATATATTTTATTAATTTTTCACAGAGATGAAGGGAGAGGGATAGAGAGTCAGAAACATCAATGAGAGAGAGACATCCATCAGCTGCCTCCTGCACACCCCAGACTGGGGATGTGCCCGCAACCAAGGTACATGCCCTTGACCGGAATTGAACCTGGGACCCTTCAGTCCGCAGGCCAACGCTCTATCCACTGAGCCACGCCGGTTTCGGCTTTATTATTATTTTTAATCCTCATCCAGAATCTGATTTTACTTATTTTATTTTAGAGAGAGAGGAAAGCAAAAGAGAGAGAGAGAGAAACATGGACTGGCTGGCCACGTGCTAGCGATATTTTATCGATGAAGCTAGAGGCCTTGTGCACGAGATCCTTGCGGTTGGGGGAGGAGGGGCCTCAGTCCTCCAGCACCCTCTTCAGTCCTGGATCCCACGGACACCCTTCGCGCTGCTCTGGAGGCGGGCGAGGCTCCCATCACTACCGCCGCCCTCACCAGCTGTGAGCCCAGCTTCCGGCCGAGCGGCCCTCCCCCTGTGGGAGCGCACTGACCACCAAGGACAGCTCCTGTGTTGAGTGTCTGCCCCGTGGTGGTCAGTGCGAGTCATAGCAGCCGGTCGTTCTGTCGTTGGGTCCATCTGCACATCAGCCTGTTATTATTGAGGGTTATGTGGCATAGTTCCCTTCCAGGCACTCCCACGCCACCTCGGCCCTCGGAAGGGGACACTGGGGCTGGGCCTGCCGAGCATGGGCGGCCCCCGTGGGAAGGGTGTGTCTGCCACTGGGGGTGGATGGGGGCCGGGGACCGTGCTGAGTCTCGGTCGGTAGCGATGACTGCTCCTGGACGTTGAGGGGCGTGGCCTCCGGGTCTCACCTGCACGTCCTGTCTCCCCAGATCCCAGGCCGGGCCTGGAGGAGGAGCAGAGCGTGTTCATCGATGTGGACTGCCGGCACCCCGAGGCCGTGCTCACCCCGATGCCCGAGGGGCTGTCCCAGCAGCAGGTAGGACGCGGGGCAGGTGCTGGGGGTGGTGGCTTCCGGATGGCTCGGGAGCCGCGTGTGTCTGGATGTCCCCACACTGCCAGGGACCCCGTGCTCCCAGCTCCCACCTCTCCCAGCCGGGCAGGTGGAGGGTTGGTTACCCAGCAGGACAGCCGGGACCTGGGTGGCCGGGACCTGGGCTCGGACATCCGGTTCTTGAGGGTGTTGAGTCTCCCGCTGGGTGACTCTGAGAGCCTGCAGGTGCAGCGTGCCCCGTGGGGGCAGAGACAGACACGCTGTACGAGGGAGTAGTATGCGTGTCCATCTGCCGGCTCGAGAGCAGCCGTCTGCAGGGCGGGGGAGGCCCAGGGGTTCCCTAACCGGCCGCTGTGAACACCGGGCCCGCCCGCCCCGACCGCCGGCTCCCGGGGAGGGGCGCTCTCTGCGGACCTCATTCCCGCGGCCGTGTGTGTGTCCGTCCCCCAGGTGGTCCGGCGGTACATCCTGGGTTCCATCGTCGACAGCGAGAAGAGCTACGTGGACGCGCTCACGCGGATCCTGGAGGTACGAGCCGCCCCCGGCCCCCGGCTGCTCGGCCCTTCCTGTCGGCCGTCCCCTCTGCCGCCAGACGCCCTGGAAAAGGGGGCGCTGGGGCTGCCACAGGGGGTCCCCTCTGTAGGAACGGCTAACAAACGCCCTTTAAGCCAGGAACAAATTGAGCCTGGCCAGTGCAGCTCAGTGGATAGAGCACCAGCTGGGGTTCCCGGGTTTGATTCTGGTCAAGGGCCCGTGTCTGGGTGGCAGGCTCCTCTCTGGTGGGGTCCCTATTTGGGGTGCGTGCTTCTCTCGCAGCGACGTTTCTCTCCGTCTCTCCCTCTCTCTCTCGTCTACTCTCCCTGAAAACCCCTGGAAACACGTCCTCGGGTGCGGGTGGGACACAGACAAGTAATACAGCTGAAACCGGTGTGGCCCAGTGGGTAGAGCGTCGGCCTTCGGACTGAAGGGTCCCGGGTTCGATTCCGGTCAAGGGCATGTACCTTGGTGGCGGGCACATCCCCAGTGGGGGGCGTGCAGGAGGCGGCTGATCGATGTCTCTCTCTCATCCATGTTTCTAGCTCTCTATCCCTATCCCTTCCTCTCTGTGAAAAGTCAGTAACATATATTAAAAAATAAAAAACATAAACAAGTACAGTGGCACCTCGAGATACGAGTTTAATTCATTCCGTCACCTTGAGGCGTGGGAAACTAGGAGACGCTCGAGTCTCGGTAAACGGGTGGGTCGTGTGCAGCCGGCCGATCCACGCGATGACTCCTATCTCAAATGTTGCTCGTATTTCAAAGCAAAAACCGCTCGCTCGACGGCTCGTATCTCAAAAATCTCGTAGGTTAGGGCACTTGTATCTCGAGGCACCACTGTGATGCATAAAACCAGTAAAAAGGCGCGGAGAGGCGAGCTCTGGGGTCCCTGTGCGGACACGACCGCCCCCCACACTTGCCCGCCCCCCGTCTCCCTCTCCGCTCTGACCCCAGCAGTACGAGCGGCCGCTGGCGGAGATGGAGCCGCGGGTGCTGAGCGAGCGGAAGCTGCGGGTGCTGTTCCACCGCCTCCGCGAGGTGCGGCAGTGCCACCGCCTGTTCCAGATGGCGCTGGCCAGCCGCGTGGCCGAGTGGGACGCCGTGGAGATGATCGGCGACGTCTTCGTGGCTTCGGTGAGTGCCGGCTGCACCTCCCTGCCAACCCCCCCTCGGCAGGACGGTACCCCCTGCATCTCCGGGGAGACAGCCTGCGGAGGCCGGGGACGGGGTCTGCAGGCCTCCCGACAACGTGGCACCAGGGGTTTGGCAGGTGGCGTGGTGGTTGAGTCCGCCGTGCCCGTCAGCGTGCGGGCGGGGGCCGGGGAGCCCGCGTGAGGCCGGCCCTCTCTGTGGCCCGTTCCCTCCTGGGCAGGTGGGGAGCCCCGGCTCTGAGCAGGGAGGCCTGAGCGCAGGGCTGCAGCCGCAGGTCGCCCCGCCGTTCCAACCACGCCTGGCGCGTTGTTTGCTTAAAAGCATCCCGCTCGGCGGGCTGAAGCGAAAGCCACCAGCCACAGCGGTCAGACGAGAAGCAGCAATGAAAGGCATCCAGATGGGAAAGGAGGAAGTAAAACTCTCCTTGTTCGCAGGCGACGGGATATTGTACATAGAAAACGCTGAAGACTCCACCAAAAAAAAACCCCTACAAAAACAAAAAAACTAGATTTAATAACTGAATTCAGCAATGTGGCCGGAACCGAATCCACAGCCATAAATCTATGACTTTAAAAAATATATATATATCATTGACTTCTTACAGAGAGGAAGGGACAGGGACAGAAAGTCAGAAACATCCATGAGAGAGAGAGACATCCATCAGTCACCCTCTGCACACCCCACACTGGGGATGTGCCCGCAAGCAAGGTACATGTCCCCCACCAGAATCAAACCCGGGACCTTTCAGTCCGCAGGCCGATGCTCTATCCACCGAGCCACACCGGTCTCGGCAATCTATGACTTTTTTTATACGCCGACCATGCTTCCTCAGAAAGAGAAACGGATTAATCCCATTTACCCTTGCACCCAAAATAATTAAGATCCTTAGGGAATACACTTAAACCAAGGAGGTAAAGGACCCGTCCGTCCTCAGAAAACCACAGGATGTTGAAAAAAAAAGAGGCGGAGGAAGACATAACGAAGTGGAAGAGGGTACCGTGTTCAGGGATGGGGAGAATCAGCATCTTTAAAATGTCCATAGTCCCCACAGCCAGCTGCAGGTTCAACGCGACCCCTGTTAAAACACCCAGGGCACGTTTCACAGATCCAGAAATGCCTACAGCATTGGTTCTCAACCTGTGGGTCGCGACCCCTCTGGGGGTTGAAAGACCCTTTCACAGGGGTCGCCTAAGACCATCGGAAAATGCAGATATTTACATCACGATGCACAGCAATAGCAACATTTCATGGTTGGGGGTCACCACCCCATGAAGAGCTGTGTGCAAGGAAGGTTGAGAACCGCCGGCCTACAGAACCAGAAAAGACCCTGAGTAGCTGCAGCATCTTGAGAAGGAAAGCAGAATGGGAGGGACCACAGTACAGCGGCACCTCGAGATACGAGTTTAGTTCGTTCCGTCACCTTGAGGTGTGGGAAACTATGAGACGTGCGAGTCTCGGTAAACGGGTGGGTCGTGTGCAGCCGGCCGATCCACGTGACGATGACTCCTATCTCAACTGTTGCTCGTATTTCAAAGCAAACATCGCTCGCTCGCTTGACGGCTCGTCTCTCAAAAACCTCGTAGGTTAGGGCACTCGTATCTCGAGGTGCCACGGTACCGGGTGCTGAGTTAGACTATAAAGGGCCACTGCCCTCAGGACAGCCCGGTCCAGGCCCCGGCCCAGGCCTCTGCAGGCCCGCGGCACGGAACTGAGCCGCCGGGAATCGACCCCGAGGGTCTCCCACCACGGCGGTGGTGAGGGGGGCTGTTTCACGGGGCGCGGCCGGGACGGGGTCCCCAGGGTGAGGAGGCCCCCGGTGCCAGGCTTCCTCACGCCCCTCGCGCCCCGTTTCAGTTCTCCAAGTCCATGGTGCTGGACGCCTACAGCGAGTACGTGAACAACTTCAGCGCGGCCCTGGCCGTCCTCAAGAAGGCCTGCTCCACCAAGCCCGCCTTCCTGGAGTTCCTGAAGGTGGGCGGCCGTTTATTACTCCTTCCGGGTCTGTTATTTATTACTATTATTGTTATTATTATTATTATTGTTTACAGATAGGAAGGAAGAGAGATAGAGCAGCGGTTCTCAACCTGTGGGTCCTGACCCCTTTGGGGGGGTTGAACGACCCTTTCACAGGGGTCGCCTGAGACCATGGGAAAATGCAGATATTTACATCGTGATGCATCACAGCAGCAACATGTCATGGTTGGGGGTCACCACCCCATGAGGAGCTGTATGCAAGGGTCGCGGCCTGAGGAAGGTTGAGAACCACTGAGATAGTCAGAAACATCGATGAGAGAGACCGATCAGCTGCCTCCCGCACGCCCCCCACTGGGGATGTGCCCGCCACCAAGGTACATGACCTTGACCGGGATCGAACCCGGGACCTTTCAGTCCGCAGGCCGACGCTCTATCCACTGAGCCAAACCGGTCTCAGCGCTTTTGTTTTTTATGCTTTATTTTATTATTATTTTGTTAACCCTCACCTGAAGGTATTTTTTCCATTGATGTTCAGAGAGAGTGGAAGGGATTGAAGGTGAGAGAGGGAGGAGAGAGAGAGAGAGAGAGAGAGAGAGAGAGGAATATTGATGTGAGAGAGACACATCCGTTGGTGGGCCCTCCCCCTCCCACCCCAACCCCAACCAGGGCTGGGGTTCCTGCACGCCAGGCGTGTCCCCTTGAGCAGGAACTGAACCTGTGAGGCCCTTGGCTCTCTGCGGGCCAGCGCTCTAACCACTGCGCACACTGGCCAGGGCTGAAAGGTCCTGACTCAGGAGCCGGCCACGCTCGCTGTAAGCCAGGGGCCGGGAGGTGGACCTGAGGGACAGGTGTGTGTGTGGGGGGGACCGGCGGGGGTGGGGAGGGGGACCGGCAGGGGAGGAAGTGTCTGCAGACTCAGACGCAGGTCCTGGAGTGGCCCTGACTCCGCCCGAGGCTGCGTGCTGGGCGGGGACGGCCTCAGCGTCCGCTGCCCGAGGTGAGTGCGGCCCCGCCCCCCGCAGCAGAGCCAGGAGGCCAGTCCCGACCGCGTCACGCTCTACAGCCTGATGACCAGGCCCATCCAGAGGTTCCCGCAGTTCATCCTGCTGCTCCAGGTACCGCCACGACCCCTGTGACCCCTGGTGACCCCAGTGACCCCCAGTGACCCGGTGACCCCCAGTGACCCCAGGACCCCCAGTGACCCCTGTAGTCCTCCCTGTAGTCCTCAGCCCCTCCTCTCCTCCGAGGGGACCCTCTTGGCCCCCACCAGCCTGTGTCTTGCGTGCGGCTCAGCGGACACCGACCCCCGAGTACCAGGCCCAGGGCCCCGTCCACTTCAGACGCCCAGTGCAGTCTCAGGCCACTGCCGCCCTGCTCTGTCCCCCCCGCTGCCCGGTTGGGGTCCCCCTCCCCACCCCCCGCCCTGCAGGTTCAGGAACGGATAGCGGGGCCCCCGGGACTCAGGAAGGCCCTGGCGTTGGCGGTTTATAACACGGCCAGCGGGTGGATGCCCTCCCAGGGGGAGGGGGAGGTTGGGGGGGGGCGGGGCTGGAGCTGCCGGGTGCTCACCACCATGCCAGCACCGAGACCCCGATCCCGAACCTCGCCAGCCTGCCTGTGGTTTGCGGGGCGGTGCCCTGTGGAGGCGGACGGATGGTCTCACTGGCCAACGGGGACCCCCGCCTCCGTCACGCCCCGCCCTGGAGGCCCAGCCTCCCGTCCACCTAGAGCCTCGGCCCCGGAGGCCACCTCTGGCCTCAGCTCAGCACACTGGCCAGGCTCTGCCCTGTTATTCAGACACCCCAGGTTTCAGGGGCTCAGTGCCTGCAGCCTGGCCTGGGGCAAGGACCCAGTGTGTTGCATGTGTGTGTGTGTGTGTGTGTGTGTGTGTGTGTGTGTTTTAGATATATGTTATTGATTTTTCACAGAGAGGAAGGGAGAGGAATAGAGAGTCAGAAACATGGATGAGAGAGGAACATCCATCGGCCGCCTCCTGCACGCCTCCCACTGGGGATGTGCCCGCAACCAAGTACATGCCCCGGACCAGAATGGAACCTGGGACCTTTCAGTCCGCAGGCTGACGCTCTATCCACTGAGCCACACCGGTCCCGGCTATTAATTTATTAAAAAAAATTTTTTTTATTAATGTGTTACATGTGTACATATCCTCCCATTGCCCTCCCCCTCCCAGGCACACCCCAACCTCCAGTGTCTGTGTCCATTGGTGATGCTTATGTGCATGCACACAGGTCCTTCGGTTAATTTCTTATCTCCCCCACCTCTCCCTCACCTTCCCGCTGTAATTGCCATTCGCCCCCCGTTTCCTCATTTCCCCCCAAGGACATGCTGAGGAACACGCCCCGCGGACACCCCGACCGGCTGCCGCTGCAGATGGCGCTGACGGAGCTGGAGACGCTGGCCGAGAAGCTCAACGAGCGGAAGCGGGAGGCGGACCGGCGCTGCGAGATGCGGCAGGTCGCCAAGGCCGTGAACGAGCGGTACCTGAACAAGGTGGCGGAGCGGCCCCGCCCGCCCGCTGGCTCGCTCGCTCGCGGGGCCCCCTCTGCTCTCTCTCACTAACCGCCCTCGCCGTCCCCGCCGCCGCCGCCACTAACCCCGGCCTCCGCCGGCCCCGAGGCTGCCCGCGCTTCCGAGTCTGGGCGTCCTCCAGAGAGGGGTGCACGGTTCCCGGGGCCTCCAGGGGGGACCCAGGACCCCACAAAGGCGGAAAGCCGCTCTTCCCGCCGAATTCTGCTTTCGGACGCGGGTGTTGCTTCAGAGGCTCGGCGTTCACGCGCTGCGTGTGCTGGTTGCGTGTGTGTGTTACGTGTCTTAAAGATACACATACTATTGATTTCAGAGAGAGAGAGGAAGGGAGAGGGAGAGAGATAGAGAGAGAGAAGCATCCATGAGGAGAGAGAATCGTGGACCGGCTGCCTCCCGCACGCCCCCTGCGGGAGGGTCGAGCCCGCAACCCCGGGCCTGTGCACGGAGCGGGAATCAAACCGTGACCTCCTGGATCAATGGTGACCCTCAGGGGTCAATGCTCAGCTCCTCTGAGCCACGGCCGGCGGGTCAGTGTCGCAGGGGTGTGGTCCCTCTCGCTGCGGAGAGGACCCCAGACCCATCTGTGCAGCTTTTTGGGGGAGAAGCCACGCTCTGAGCCCCCGGCACCAGCCTGAGTGCGACAAGGGGGCCCTCCTGAAGATGAGTCTGAAACCCCGCGCTGCCCTTGCACTGCATCCATGCTCCACGCCTGTCCATGCTCCACGCCTGTCCGTGCTCCACACCCGTCCGTGCACCGCGGACGCACCTCTCCCCTCCCGGTGGCCGCGGGCCGTGTCGAGCGTGACGGGCGTGTCCAGCTTCTCAGCAGCGGGAGCCGGCATCTCATCCGGTCGGACGACGTCATCGAGACGGTGTACAACGACCGAGGCGAGGTCCTCAAGACCAAGGAGCGGCGGCTGCTCATGCTCACCGACGTGCTCCTGTGCGTCACCGTCAGCGCCCGGTGAGCACAGCCCGGCGCGGGCACGGGTCCCCTCTGCTCTCACTGACGCCTCGGCGGGTGCTCATCCGTCCCGGCCGCCAGGGGGCCATTCTGGGATCCCCCCCGGGGTGGGGACGTGCTCCGAACCAACCACCAACCGCCTCCTTCCGGGCGGGACCCTGGGAGCCACAAGGCAGCGCTGGTGGAAATTGGGGCGGACGGGAGTCATTTTGCACACGCATGTGCGCACACGCACACACACGCTTTCATACATGCTTTCTCCGGCGTCCTCCCCTGGGAGGGGGTGCCGGTGTAGAATTCTGTGTTTTTTCTGCATGTGTGCTCCTGTGTGACAAGGAAGAGAGTTAACTGCGTGGACCATGACAAGCTTTAAACATTTTTTTAAAAATATATTTTATTGATTTTTCACAGAGAGGAAGGGAGAGGGATAGAAAGTCAGAAACATCGATGAGAGAGAGACATCGATCAGCCGCCTCCTGCACGCTCCCTACTGGTGATGTGCCCGCAACCAAGGTACATGCCCTTGACCGGAATCGAACTCGGTACCTTTCAGTCCGCAGACTGACACTGTATCCACTGAGCCACACCGGTCTCGGCTGCTTTAAACATTGGACGGCTGTGTGTGCGACGCGTGTGTCTTTTGTTGCTGCGCATCCTCACCCACGGACTTTTTTTTCCACGGACCTTTTCTTAGAGAGAAGGGACGGGGGAGAGAGAGGAACCTCGCCATGAGGGGGACACAGCCCTTGGGTGCCTCACACCCGTGCTCCGGCTGGGGCTGGCATTGAACCCTCAGCCCCATGGGCGTGCCCCGGAGCAGGCCTCAAACCTGGGCGAGGCCATCTGGCCCCTCCTCCCCCGGGCTCTCGGGGGTGGACCACGGACGGAGCCACCCCCTCCGTTCACCGGGCGGGAGGGAAGCCTTGTCATGGGGAACCTGCGGGCGGGCAGTCCCTCGGCCTCACGCCGTGGCTCGCGGCTGCGGTTGCAGGACGGGCCAGGACAGCCACGCGCTGCTGCCGCCGGCCGGCCAGAGGCACCTGCTCAAGTGGAGCGTGCCGCTGGGCCACGTGGCGGTCGTGGAGTACGGCCACCCGCCCGAGGGCACCGCCGAGCACCCGCCCGAGAGCCTGGCCGTGGTGGCCAATGCCAAGCCGCGTAAGTGACCCGCTCCTGTGGGCAGGGGCGGTGTGGGGGGGAACGGTTGGCAGACTGGGGGGTGCTGCCCTCGGACTTGTCTGCGGGGCGGGCAGCGGGCACTGCGGGTCCTGGCGAGGCTCCGGCGGGTGCCCGGGCTGTGCATTTCCACAGAGAGTGGATGGGAGGAGGCCGTCTCTGTCCACTGCGGCTCTGAGCTCAGGGGCCCCCCACCGGTCCCATCCCATGGGGTGGTTTCCGCGGTGACGGAGGTGCTGAGGTTCCAAGTAGTGTTAACCTTGGGAGTGCATGTCCTCTGTCAATCTGAAATTAGCCTACATAATAAAAGGCGAATACAGTGGCACCTCGAGATACGAGTGCCCTAACATACGAGATTTTTGAGATACGAGCCATTGAGCGAGCGATTTTTGCTTTGAAATACAAGCAACAGTTGAGATAGGAGTCATCGCGCGGATCGGCCGGCTGCACATGACCCACCCGTTTACCTCGACTCAAGCGTCTCATAGTTTCCCACACCTCGAGGTTACAGAATGAATTAAACTCGTATCTCGAGGTGCCACTGTATGCAAATCGACCAAACGGGGGAACGACCGGTTGCTATGATGTGCACTGACCAGCAGGGGGCAGGCGCTCATGCAGGAGCTGCCCCCCGGCGGTCAGTGCGCGCCCACAGGGGGAGACCGTCCAGCCAGAAGCCGGGCTCATGCAGCGTTAGTGGCGGCAGCCTCTCCCGGCTCCGAGGCAGCGCTAAGGACCCCCCCCCCCCAGGGATGTCCGCTGAGGGACCCCCTCCTCCATGCACGAACGTCATGCACGGGGCCTGTAGCCTCCAAGTAAAAAGAAGCGTCAGCACCTCCGAAAGCTTGCCAGTCTCCCCGTTTACAACCGGACGCGAGCTGGCCTTCGCCCGGCCTCCTCCGGGCCAGCGGTTCTCCGCCTCCCTAACGCCCCGTCCCTTTATGCAGCAGAAATAATGTTGTGGTTGGGGGTCACACGACGTGAGGAGCTGCGTTAGGAAGGGGCTGCGTTAAAGGGACGTGGCGTTAGGGAGGGGGAGAACCACTGCTCCGGGCAGTGCGGGCGCGGCCCCAGCCTCCCCGCCCCATCCCCCCCAGCCCCGCCCGCCCCCCCCAGCCCCGCCCGCTGTGCGTGCTTTGCAGACCGCGTCCACGTGGGTCCCGGGCAGCTGTACCAGGACCTGCAGAACCTGCTGCACGACCTCAACGTGGTGGGGCAGATCGCGCAGCTCGTCGGGGACCTGCGGGGGCACTACCAGGTGAGGCCCCGGCTGCCCGCCCGCCCGCCCTGCCTCTGTCTGCCTCCCGCCGGCCGCCCCGCCTCTGCCTGCCTCCCGCCGGCTGTCCGGCCTCTGTCTGCCTCCCGCCGGCCGGCCTCGGCCTGGGGTCGCGGGGGGTACCGGGCGAGGCTGCGGTGAGACCCAGGCAGTTGTTGCTGCCCTGGTTTGGACAGGGGGAGCGGGGAGGCGGGGAGGGCAACGGCCCTTCGCAGACCCCAGGGTGAGTTGTCATGGGAACGCTCAGCACCGCCTCCCAGGCTCGCTCGCTCTCTCTCTTGAGTGACAGCCTTGCCCCCCTAGCGCCCCCCGCCTGGTCCCATCTCACTCGCTCTAAAACACGGCATCTCCCCGAAAGGTTTCCTACCCAGCCGCCCCTCGGCTAAGGGAATGGGCCCGGCAGAGAGAGACACGTGTCACGTGAGCTCGCTCAGACGGGGCGTCTAAGGAACCACAGAAACTGGTGGACAGGAAAGAGCCAGGACCTGGCCGGTGTGGCTCAGTGGATAGAGTGTTGGCCTGCGGGCTGAAGGGTCCCCGGTTAGATTCCGGTCAAGGGCACGTGCCTGGGTTGTGGGCTTGATCCCCAGTAGGGGGCGTGCAGGAGGCAGCCGATCCATTATTCTCTCTCATTGTTGATCTTTCTCTCTCTCTCCCACTCTCTCTTCCTCTCTGAATAAAATAGAAATATATATATATATATTTTAAAGTGATATACCACTTTCTTTCTTTTTTAATATATTTTATTGATTTTTTTTATAGAAAAAAGGGAAGGGAGAGGGATAGAGAGCTGGAAACATCTATGAGAGAGAGAAACATCGATCAGCTGCCTCCTGCACACCCCTTACTGGGGTTGTGCCTGCCACCAAGGTACATGCCCTGGACTGGAATCGAACCCGGGACCTTTCAGTCCGCAGGCCGACGCTCTCTCCACTGAGCCACACCGGTTTCGGCAGAAATACATTTTAAAACGTATTCAGAGATGCTCGGAACAGGCTGCGGGTCTCGGAGGAAGGCAGGGGAGGGAGGGAGGTGGGTGGAGAGGTCAGCGCAGACCTGGGCCCCTGTGCGTCGATCGCCCCAGGCCAGGGCCGGGTGAGGGCCGGGGCGGCGGCAGAGGGGCCCCTGTCACCCCCTCGGCGGCGGGGGAGGTCAGTACGGAAACCGGAAAAGGGACATGGGCGCGTGTCCGCCGCCGCAGAACCTGAACCAGGCCGTGGCCCACGACTGGGCGTCCGGGCTGCAGAGGCTGGTCCTGCGGAAGGAGGAGGAGATCCGCGCGGCCGACTGCTGCCGGCTCCAGCTGCAGCTCCCGGGCAAGCAGGACAAGTGAGTGTCCCCCGGGGCACGGGGACGGCGGGCACGGGGGACGGGCACACGGGGCAGGGACTGAGCCCTGTCCCCGCAGGTCCGGGCGGCCCACCTTCTTCACGGCCGTGTTCAGCACCCTCACGCCCGCCTGCAAGGAGTCCTGGCTCAGCAGCCTGCAGATGGCCAAGCTCGCGCTGGGTAAGGGCGGGACCCCCGACGAGGCGTGTCCCCCGGACGAGGCGTGTCCCCCGGATGAGGCGGGTCCCTAGACCAGCGGTTCTCCACCTTCCTCAGGCCGCGACCCTTGCACACAGCTCCTCACGGGGTGGTGACCCCCAACCATGACATGTTGCTGCTGTGATGCATCGTGATGTCAATATCTGCATTTTCTGAGGGTCTCAGGCGACCCCTGTGAAAGGGTCGTTCGACCCCCAAAGGGGTCGCGACCCACAGGTTGAGAACTGCTGCCCAAGACAAAAAATGGGTCCAGGCTCCCTGCTTCACACGAAACAGGTGCCCAAGAGACAGTCGGGTGGGCGAGGAGGCCCTCACTGGCCATCCATCCCCCTGAGAATGGCGTCTGTTTTGGTTTTTAAAGCTACGTTTTTACTGATTTCAGAGAGGAAGGGAGAGGGAGAGGGAGAGGGAGAGAGAGAGAGAGAGAGAGACATCCATGAGGAGAGAGAATCATAGATCCCAGCTGCCTCCTGCTCGCCCCTCCCTGGGGATGGAGCCCACCACCCGGGCCTGTGCCCTGACCGGGAATGGAGCCCAGACCTCCTGGGTCATAGGTCAGCACTCACCCCCTGAGCCAGCCGGCGGGCCCTCAGCCTGTGTTTGAGCGGAAGTTCATCGGCAGGAGGCGCTGATGGGGTCTGTGTGGAGGGAGTGGAGGGAGGAACGCACTGGCTGCTCTAAGGCGGCGGCCACGTCCGCTGAGACTGTTCACGTGTGTTCCAGCCCCAGCCAGGGGCCCAGCGGGTCCCGCCGGCTCTGGGTCCCATCGGGTCTGAGTCCCATTGGCTCTGGGTCCCGCGACAGGACGTGGGGTGTGGCTCGCTTCCCCTACCTCCCCTGTGGGCTGGGGCGCAGGCAGACTGCCTCTGCAGCTGCTGGCACGGCTTACTCAGGCCTGCTCACTGCGTCCGCCAGCCTCTCCTGTTTTGGACGCACAGGGCAGGGCACAGCCGCTCACCGCCGCCGTGAGCGTGCGGAACGCGGGGTTCTTGGGCATTTTTCCCCCCAAACACAGCGACACGCCGACCTCCGCCCCCCCTGCGTGTGAAATGGGCAGTTGAGATGTGTCCACGTATACCGTGGTCCCTCGAGATACGAGTTTAATGCGTTCCGTCACCTTGAGGTGTGGGAAACTAGGAGACGCTCGAGTCGAGGTAAACGGGTGGGTCGTGTGCAGCCGGCCGATCCGCGCGATGACTCCTGTCTCAACTGTTGCTCGTATTTCAAAGCAAAAATAGCTCGCTCGACGGCTCGTATCTCAAAAATCTCATAGGTTAGGGCACTCGTATCTCAAGGTACCACTGTATTCTTATGTGATTCCCACGCAGGGCAGGCGTCGGCTACTCAGAGCGCTGGGCCGGGGGCGGGGAGGGTGATGGCTGGGGAGGGTGCAGGTGCAGAATTCTGTCAGACACTGTGAGCCCCCGACAGTGAATGGTGAAGGGAAATAAAGGACCTCAGAGCTGTGGCCGGGAGAGGGGGTACTTGGGAGGCCGCACTCGGCTGCCCGAGCTCGGATGGTGGCGGGGCTCCTTCCCCTGCACACGGAGGGGGTCCCCAGCCCGCGCAGGGCGGCTCGCAAACAGGAAACGGAGCCGCTCTGCAGCCCTCGATCCCCTGCTTCCCCCGTGCGGGGCGAAGGCTTTGGTGGTGGTGAAATCGCAGCCCGGGTTCGAGACTTCTTCTCACCCCGTCGTCTCTGAACTCCCACAGCCCGGCCCCTTAAAAATAAAAAATGAGCAAAGATAGGAAAACAGAGCCAGTGTGCTCCCCACGGCGAGGTCACACCCCCGCCCATCACTCATGGGCGGCTCTGTGGGGGGAGGGGTGGCGGTGCACCCCTGGATGGAAGAGGCGGGCACCCCTCACGCCCCCCTCGCCCCTCCCCCCGCAGAGGAGGACAACCACCTGGGCTGGTTCTGCGTGGAGGACGGCGGCAACCAGCTCGCCCCGGACCGGCACCCGCTGCTCGTGGGGCACATGCCCGTGACCGTGGCCAAGCAGCAGGAGCTCAAGGTGCCGGGGGCTTCGGGGTCCCCGCCCGCCCGCCCGGGGGTGGATCTGTGCCCGCTGGGTGGGGTGTGAGGGGGTGGGTCTGTGCCCGCTGGGTGGGGCTGGGGGTGGGTCTGTGCCCGCTGGGTGGTGTGTGGGGGTGGGTCTGTGCCCGCTGGGGGAGGGAGAGCAGAGCAGGGGCAGAGTCCAGTGCTGAGTGCCAGGTCCCGGTCAGCGCCGTCACTCCCACTCTGCGGTCAGTGTTTGGGCCCACGCGGGCGACCCCCGGTCTGAAGCTGTGCCCCGTGTCGGGGCACTGGGTGCCGGGGGGGTGTGTGTGTGGAGCAGGATGCACCCCACCTGTGGAGGCTGCACCACACACGGGCGACACCCAGAGTCCACGCGGGCCGCTCTGTTCACGCCCCCGTGTGGGCTCGGGCGTGCGCGTGTCTGCGGGAAACGGGAGACCGTGTTTCTCCCGCTCGTCTCGGGACACGCACCCCCCGAGGCTGAGGGGGGCCCTTCCCCAGGGGGAAGCGGGCGGGGGCGGAGGGGAGGGGACAGGGGCCCCCTCCTCCCCGGTGCAGGAGCTGAGCCTGTCCCGGCAGCCCCAGGTCCACGGTGAGACTCCATAACCACGTTGGCGTCTGCTCTGGGCCTGGACTCGCCCTCCCACCGGCGTCACGGGGATCGGGCGGCCCGGGTCCCGGCTCAGCACGGAGCCCGGCCTTCGGGAAGACATGTTCACGCCGGCTCTCCCCTCCCCTCCCCTCCCCTGCCCTGCCCTCCCCTCAGATCGAGTGCGCCGTCTACAACCCGGAGCCCCACCCGGGCCGCGCGGGCCGGCCGGACCCCTCGGGCGCAGCCCAGGGCTTCCTGTGGGTAAGATGCGCCCTGTCCACGCGCTGGCCGGCGGGTGTGTGTGTGTGTGTGTGTGTGTGTGTGTGTGTGTGTGTGTGGTGGGGGGACAGGGGACCGCAGGCCTGGCGTGCAGCGTGGAGCTGGGGCTGCCGGGAGCTCTCCTGTGGGGTCTCAGGGGGAAGGTGCTTCCTGGTTCCCTCCCTAATGTGCAGGTCGCACTCGGCCAGGCAGCCCGCTCCAAACGGCGCCCGACACTTAGGTCTCTTGTCCGCCCGTGGTCCAGTGGCTGGGCCCCCCGCCCCCTGCCCCCTGCTTTTCGCCGGAAACAGCCGTTAAAGTGCCTTCTCGCCAGACAGAGGAAACGCTGCGTTTGATTTTGCCACAGTGGCAGCGGGCATGCTGGGGGGTGCACGTTGAGGCGCCCCGTGTCCCCGTGAGCACCCCGGTGTCCTACGGGCGCCGGTCCAAAAAGGCCCGGCCACTGACCCGGCCCCTGCCCTCCCCTCTCACTGGAGCAGCGGTTCTCAACCTTCCTAAGGCCGAGACCCTTGAATACAGCTCCTCACGTGGTGGTGATCCCCAACCACAAAATTGCCTTCATTGCCACTTCATCGCTGTAATGTTGCTACTGTTATGAATAGTAATGTGAATATCTGTGTTTTCTGATGGTCTTTTTTTTATTAATTTTTTATACGTATCTCCCCATTGCCCCCTCTCCCTCCCTCCCAGGCACACCCCAACCCCCCAGTGTCTGTGTTCATTGGTGATGCTTATCTGCATGCATACAAGTCCTTTTTTGATTGATCTCTTATATACCTCACCTCTCCTTAATCTTCCTGCTGGTGTTTCACAGTCTGTTTATTTCTGATAGTCTTTTTTTTTTTTAATATATTTTATTGATTTTTCACAGACAGGAAGGGAGAGGGATAGAAAGCCAGAAACATCGATGGGAGAGAGACATCGATCAGCCACCTCCTGCACGCCTCCTACTGGGGATGTGCCCGAAACCAAGGTACACGCCCCCGACCGGAATCGAACCTGGGACCCTCCAGTCCCCAGGCCGACGCTCTATCCACTGAGCCAAACAGGTCTCGGCTATTTCTGATAGTCTTAAACGACCCTTGTGAAAGGGACATTCAACCCCTAAAGGGATCACGACCCGCAGGTTGAGAACCGCTGCTCTGGAGGGAGGGGCAGACAGGCCGTTGTCCTGGGTGGGGGGTGAGGACTGTAAGAGTAATTCTCCTGACCGGGGCCTGCCTGCAGCTGAGGCCTCCTTCTCTCTCCTGCCTACCCCCTCCCCGCCCCCCCATCCCTCCCTCCTGCCTGCGGTCCTGGCCCCGGAGCGGGCCGGTGACTGACTGGTGACCGCGCCTTTCCCCAGGGAAAGGCTGTGGAACAGGAAGCATCTGTGACAGGAAACGCAGGAAGCATTGAGCGTGGGCATCACCGCATCCCCCTCCCCCGAAAGGAAAGCCCTCCTCCTGCAGCACAGCTCCCTCCCTGCCGCCCTCGGAGGCCGGGCCCCCTGCCCGTTGGTGCTTGTCCTAGTGAGGCCGGCCTCTGTCCCACCGGAAAGCAGTTGCACTTATGTTTATGTCGGGGAAGGGGGGGGGAGGGGATTGTGGGTGTCCCGAGGGCTCTAGCGAGCGGGAGGAGGAGGGGCCAGGGGCCTGGGCACAGGCCAGCGAGGACAAGGCCCCAGCACCTGCCAGGTAGACGCTGTGGGCCACCTGAGGCCTGCTCACCACTTCCCTCCCTCTTTTTTAAAAAATATATTTTATTGATTTTTCACAGAGAGGAAGGGAGAGGGATAGAGAGCTAGAAACATCGATGAGAGAGAGACATCGATCAGCCGCCTCCTGCACACTCCCTTCTGGGGATGTGCCCACAAGCAGGATACATGCCCTTGACCGGAATGGAACCTGGGAGGACCTTTCAGTCCACAGGCCGACGCTCTGTCCACCGAGCCACACCGGTTTCGGCCCCTCCCTCTTTTAAAAAATCCTTTTATTGACGTCAAAAAGGAAGGGGAAGGCAGGGGTGGGGGAGACATCCATGATGAGAGAATCATGGACTGGCTGCCTCCTGCACGCTCCCCACTGGGGATGGAGCCCGCACCCTGGGCCTGTGCCCTGACCCGGAATCGAACCTGTGACCTCCTTGTTCCTAGGTCGACGCTCAGCCCCTGAGCCACGCTGGCCGGGTGCCGCCCTCCCTCCCTCCCTTTTGAGCAGTTTTCCTAGCGAACGGCGGGCAGACTCGACCGTGAAATTCCCAAAGTTGCCATCAGTCTGCCTCCTAAGACTTTACGTGGTGGGTGAGCGTCATTGAACAGGGGGAGGTATATGGTTTCCAAAGCACCTGACAAACGATTAAAAAAAACAACTGACTCTGGCCAAGACCCGTGTGGCTCAGTGGATAGAGCGTCGGTCTGGGGACTGAAAGGTCCCAGGTTCGATTCCGGTCAAGGGCAGGTATCCTGGTGGCGGGCACATCCCCAGTAGGGCGGGGGGGGGGGGGCGTGCAGGAGGCGGCTGATCGATGTCTCTCTCTCATCGATGTCTCTCTCTCATGGATGTTTCTAGCTCTCTATCCCTCTCCCTTCCTCTCTATAAAAAAATCAATAACATATATTAAAAATAAATACATACCCGTTGAGCCGAAACCGGTTTGGTTCAGTCGGTAAAGCATCAGTCTGGGGACTGAAAGGTCCCAGGTTCGATTCCGGTCAAGGACATGTATCCTGGTTGCAGGCACATCCCCAGTAGGAGGGTGTGCAGGAGGCAGCTGATCGATGTCTCTATCTCATCGATGTTTCTGACTCTCTATCCCTCTCCTTCCTCTCTGTAAAAAATCAACAAAATATATTAAAAAAACAAAACAAAACAAAACAAAAACCCAACTCTGTTCTTGTCACCCACATTGAAGGAGAAGTAACCTGTTTTTAAAAACCAGGCTTTGCTGTCGGAAGTATGAGGTGTGTCCTCTTTCCCCCACTGACCCCTCCAACCGGCCCCCACCCAGGCCTTCCCATCCAGTTGTTAGAAAGCCATCATTTCACCATTTTACCCCGGGGAAAGGGGCTGTGTTAGCAGGTCCCTTAAACACCACCTGGTCGTTCGAGGGCGGCGGCTCCGGGACACGGGCCCTGGTTCCTGCGGGTGGGTCGGCGCCGTCTCCGTGGGCCGTGGGTGCATCCCGCCCGCTTCCCCCTCTGAGGCCTCCTCTCGCCCTACCTCTCTCCTC